>CAKOES020000395.1:0-29869 GCA_933207985.1 Pelobates cultripes
CCCATGGGCCCTGAGGGTTCTCAGTCCGCCCCTGCCTTTATACACACATGCAAACACACACACTGCTTTTCTTACATACACACAGAAACACAATGCATCTCTTACACTCAATGTACACACATACAGACACACACCTTGCATCCCTTATGCATACAAACACATATTCACAAAATGCATCCCTTACACACAACCAGAAACACATAATACATCCCTACACAAATACACACTGCTTCAACTACACACAAACACACTGCATCACCTACACAAACTGGTATCCCTATACACTACATACCATAAGCACACATATTAGATCCTCCACAATAACACATAACACATCCCCTACACACTCCACTCCCTGTGAGTGAACTCATGGGTGGGTGGAACATATAAGTGGACTTATGAGTGGGCCTTATGGGCATACTCACCATCAGGCCCTGGGGCCCAGACCATGAGCTATGTAAGGTGCCCCAAAAAAATGGAGCTGCTTCCAATTCTCCCAGAACATTGAATTTTGTGACCACAGTTGCAAACAGCCTCCAGATATCCTGTTCTACACCAGACCAGTGGAGAGAAACTGCAGCCCATCATCATCCTCATCTGGTTGTAAGTAGGCAATCTAGTATATTATTAGTGACACTAATCTATAATTTACCTCACATTAAAGGTACACTGTAGCTTAATGAAGTGGTTCTGGTGTCTATAGCCGGTCCCTGCAGGCTTTTTAATGTAAACACATACTGTGTGCAGCACTGGCGTTAGCTCATATGGCAGATCATATGGGTGGGGCATTGTGAAGTCACATGGGGGCGGCAAATTTTTCTTTTGTCTAGGGCGGCAAAAATCCTTCCTTCGGCTCTCATCCTGGGCAGGTGCACCAGTCTACTGGTGACCCACAGGAGGGGAGTGCTCCGATTGCACTGCACTCTCCTCTTGCCCAGACCCGTCTTTACCGCAGTGCAAGTGCCCTCTGCCCCTAATTTACAGTGGCTCACACTCACAACAAGCAGTGCCTGGAGCCATTTGCAGAGCCGGGAACAGGGCCAGATTAAGAGCCCAGTCTCTAACCTTACAAGAGCACAAGTCCAACGTTCTGTCTCATTGTTCTCTTCCCCAGGTGGTGTGCTACTGTGTGCCACTATGATTGATGAATTGGTACTGCCTATCCCTTACCTCCTTAAACCTATCATTACCTTAACCCTTTCATATAGGTCCAAATTTTGGGTTTATTTCTGGAAAAGGTAGAACAGAGAGTTAAGTGTAGAGCCTTTAGTGTCCTTGAAAACTTATGCAATGACAAAACAACAGAGAATATTGGGACTGATAGTGTTTTAGTGTTGAAGAAATACACTAATACCATTTTTCTGGTGCTGTAATTTAGCTTTGACTTTAGCACTTGAGCGGTATGATCCCCGTCTATGGATCTAGTGCAGCTCAAGGACTATTGGTAGTAGTTAGTCCTTTTGCATGCAAAAGGGGCAAACATGCCCAAAAAGAGTACATGTGTAGCTCAAAGATAAAAGCCTGGCATAAATGCATGTCAGGCTACCTGCTAATCATACCACTGGCCAACTAAGGGCATACTCTGCAGACAGCACCCTGAGCTTGACATAAATGTGTCTAATGATGCGCTCACTCCATGCTTTCTAAGGACTGTCCCCTAGCACTCGCTGGTCCACTTGTCTCCTTACCTTCTTACTAACAGGTAGAAGCTCCTGGTATATGGTCTGGGACAGAAAAAAAGCTGTATGTAGTGAGTGTAGAAGAAAGGGAACATGCCACAGTGTTAGAGAGACCAAAGTCAGCATTACCTTAAAGGATCACTATAGGGTCAGGAACACAAACATGAATTCCTGACCATATAGTGTTAACACAACCATCTTGCCCCCCTGGGCCCCTCATGCCTCCATAAATATAGCAAAATTTACTATATTCAAGCCCGAAGCTGTAACGCTGCATGCTGTTAGACTGAGCACTGATGGCATAGAGTTCAGAGCAGTGTAACTCAGACTTTGCTGACAATCTAAATGTCTGTGTAGTGAACATGCCTTCCAACTCTAATGATTTATGTGGGACAGCCCTGATTTTGAGGTCATGTCCCGTCATCCTGATTGTGTAAACAACCAAATAAAACTATGCATAAACAGTAGAGAAGATATATGAACATATCATATACAGTATCAGTGTACACATCACATTTCTGGGGTCACCTTGAAAATACGCATTGCTCATGTCATCAGGAAAACAGCTGTGTGAACGTCATGCTGTGTGAGCACAGATTGGGGGATGTTTTCATATTTCAGTCTCTGTCCAAATCCAACACCTTTTTTTACTATTAAATCGACAGTTTACCAAACATGTTTTCGTTTTCAAATATTTTTAAATGTGTTACTTTGTTTAAAGCCAATGACTCTTTGCCGGTGCATAGCACAACAGATTAAAGCAACCTAATCTCTGTCATTCAAAGAGTTACATCTAACATTTTGTAGGGAATTTTGATGGATTTGACAGCTGTGAACAATATTTTGTCAGAATTAACTTGTTATTAATTGCCTGCTCCCGAGGAAAAGAGGTTTCCCTGATGTCTCTGCACATTTTAACTTCTCGTAATTATTTTATTTGTTGAAACAAACACACCATGAACTGTTCTTTCAAGGGAGGTTTGGTCTGTGAAACAAATATAAATTAATGTCCATTTTTCCAACCAAATCAAAGTGCCACTTAGTTATACTATACCATATTTTATTTTTAACACACAATGATTTTCAAATGACAAGTGTCTCTGATGCTGCTAAAATTACAAAATTGGTAAACCCTAGCCAAACCTGGTTGGTAAGGTTTATTGCTTTTGATTTCTAAGGTTTTTATTTTAATACACAAATTTGATTTATTTACTTAACTGAGAATTGAAAAAGTGAATGCTAAAAATGTGGTGGATTTAGACAAATTCTCTAGACACAGAATTTGCAATTCTCCTTACAACTAAATTTCACATACATGCACATACACAGATACATACTCCTACACACACATACATAAACTGAGATATACATCACCCACTCAAAGAGTTCCTGCTAAAAATGACATGAATAAGAGTTTGAGAATATTTCTGGGCATAACACGTGACTGTCAGTTTTGACATGTTAAAAATTATTACTGAATAGCAATAGTGGGTGTAAATATAGGACGAGAGATTATGGAAGAACTAAATAAATTACATATACTAGAATATAAGGACAAAATGAGTAATATGCAACTTTTCACTTGTGATGGAAAATGTAAGTGGTGGAATGTATAATAACATTCCATCCATATATGCATATGTGATAATCTATATGCACTACATTGATGCTAGTGCAGGTTGTACTATATCACTTTAACCTTTAAGCTATGTAAAATACTCAGCAATTTACAAATAGTGGAGCCCAAAAGCTCACACTCGCACAGTTAAGTTACTTGTTCAATAAACTAATGAATGTATTTACCGAATGTCAGGATTACTGTTTGATCCAGCACGTAGAACTGTACAGCACGGATGACAAATAAGTAACGTATTACCGGTCCTTAGAATGGCCGGATTTAACGTACAAAGAATAGTCAAAAATACTAGCCGAGGTCAGGGAACACAGAAAGGGACACAGCGATGAGGAAAGCCAGGAGTCAGGATACCAGAATATAGAGAAGTCAATAAACAAAGCCAAAGTAAAAAAACAGGTAGAAAACTATAAACAGGAACGCGCTCTCGGACAACCACAAGGGAAACCACGACAGGGCACTGAGCAGGCTGAGAACTGGGCCTAAATACCCCTCCTTTAGTTCTGATAGGCTGTAACCGGCCTTTGACCCCAAAGTCAGTTACCAGGTTTCATTTGCATAATTGCTGCTCAGCATTAACCCTTCTGTGGATTAGGTTGCTGCTCGGCACAACTTTTCCTGTGTGGACAGTAAATGTCATTAACCACATTTCTATAAGCGGATGAATACGTGACATTACCCCCCACCTGAAGAATGCCCACCGGGCGGACAGGACCAGGCTTGAGAGGAAATTTAGCGTGAAAAGCGCGGATCTTACGGCCCGCATGCAGGTCAGGAGCCGCAACCCAAGAACGATCAGCAGGACCGTAACCTTTCCAAACAACCAAGTACTGTAAAGTGCCCCGAGAAAACCTAGAATCCACGATAGAAGATACCTCATACTCTTCCTGACCACCCACCACCACTGGAGGGGGAGGAACACAAGGAACAGTATATCTATTGCAGACAAGAGGTTTGAGTAAGGACACATGAAAAGTGTTGGGAATCCCTAAAGATGCAGGAAGAGCCAGAGAGTAAGACACTGGATTGATCCTACGAAGCACTCTATAGGGACCAAGGAATCTGGGGGCAAACTTCATGCTAGGGACCTTAAGCTTGATGTTGCGAGATGACAACCAAACCCGGTCCCCCACTTGGTACACCGGGTTGGCACTCCTACGCTTATCAGCAAAATGTTTGAAGCGTTCAGCAGCAGCCCCTAGAGCAGTTTGAACCTTAACCCAGGTATCCCGAATGGAGGCCAGACGCTCATCCAGAGCAGGAATGGCAGTATCAGAAAATACCGCAGGGAGAACCGTAGGATGCCTACCATTATTGACAAAAAATGGACTGTGCCCAGAGGAGTCATGAACAGCATTGTTTCTAGCGAACTCGGCCCACGGGAGTAGTTCGGACCAATTGTCTTGTGTGCTATTAATAAAACAACGCAAATAAACTTCTAATGACTGGTTAGCCCTCTCAGCTGTACCATTGGTCTGTGGATGGTAGGAGGAGGAGAAGGAGAGATCAATCCCCAATTGTTTACTGAACGCCCTCCAGAACCTGGACACAAACTGAGAGCCCCTATCAGACACAATATTGTGGGGGATGCCATGCAAACGGACAATTTCACGTATGAAAATTAGGACCAAATCTTGCGAAGATGGCAACTTCTTGAGAGGAATGAAGTGAGCCATCTTAGAAAATCGGTCTATAACCATGAGAATAGTAGTGAACCCAGCAGAGCTAGGAAGCTCAACAATAAAGTCCATGGATAAGTGGGACCATGGAATCTCAGGAACAGGAAGAGGCTGCAACAGGCCACAAGGAAGTACATGAGTCACCTTAGAAACTGCACACACAGAACATGCCTGCACATACTCCTTTACATCTTTCCTGAGTGAATCCCACCAAAATGATCTAGTGATCGCGGCAGTGGACTTATTGATGCCCGGGTGTCCAGCAGTTATATTGTCATGGAACACTTTCACATAGGGGAACGAACAGTTTATCACACGGTTTACCACTGGGCGCCTGAGGCTGGGCCTCCAGTATGCTCAAGGATTCTTTGATGTCTTCCTCCATTATTTTACTCTCCTGGGGAGATAAGGCATAAACTTCCCCCTTAGGTGGCATAGCGCCTGGAAACAGGTTAATGGCACAGTCATATGCTCTGTGGGGAGGCAATACATCAGATTGAGCCTTGTTAAACACCTCCTGAAGTTCTCGGTATTGTATGGGAACTCCAGGAGTTTGGGGAGTGGTAGTGGGAAGGTCAGTAGTATCCAATCTCTTTAGTACTGGTTTTATACATCTCCCCATACACTCTTTACCCCATTCTAATATCTCCCCATTAGCCCAGTCAATATAGGGATTGTGCTTACTCAGCCACGGAAACCCTAATATGATAGGACATGATGGAGAAGTAATAACCTGAAACGTCATCTCCTCCCTATGGGAGGCCCCAATGGAGATCGTAATAGGGACAGTTTCGTGGGTTATAAGCGGTTGTGTGAGTGGTCTACCATCAATAGCCTATACAGCTAGCGGCCTAGGTCTCTCCCTGACCGGTATCTCATTACCCCTAATAAACTGGACATCAATAAAATTTCCAGCAGCACCTGAGTCCATTAGGGCACTGCAAGAAAACTTCTTGTTATCAAGGGAAATAGATACCTCAAGGAGGAATCTACTTTTGTTTTTGTTAGAGGACAACTCCATCACACCTAAGATCTGTCCCCTTAAGGTTCTTAGGTGCGGAAGTTTTCCGGACGCACTGGACAATTAGTTATCATATGTCCCTTTCTACCGCAATATAGGCATAACCCCTCCCTTCTCCTATACTGTTTTTCGGCCTCTGACAGTCTAGTGACCCCCAACTGCATAGGTTCGGGTTCGGACTGTACAGGGAGGTTAGACAAAACAGGTTTAGAGAATTGAGGTGCTAGGGACATAGCCGTACGTCTGGTCTTGCTTCTGGTGACTTCTCTGAGTCTTAACCTATTATCAATATGCATGACAAACGTAATAAATTCGTTAAGACTCTTAGGTAATTCTTTAGCGGCTATCTCATCTAGTATAGTCTCTGAGAGACCCTTTTTGAATGCTGAGATTAACCCATTGTTAGTCCAGTCTACCTCGGAAGCTAAGGTACGGAATTCAATAGCATAATCCGAGATAGACCGGTTACCTTGTCTGATGTGCATTAGGGCAGTGGAGGCGTCATCCTCTCTACCCAATGGCTCAAACGTGAGCTTGAATTCGGCAAGGAATTCCTGGTAATTATGAGCTATGCTCCGATTACTCTCCCACAACGGATTAGCCCAGGCAAGGGCCTTGCCCTTTAATTGATTCATTAGATAACCAATTCTTGCTCTGTCCGTGGGGAATGACCCTGGTGAGGCCTCAAAATGGTACTCCACCTGATTAAGAAAACCCCTGCATTCCTGGATATTGCCATCAAACTGTAGGGATGGTGATAAGGAGATGCAATGAGTCCTATTAACAGTGGGTGGAGGTACACAGGGTAGAGGTGTTATAGGAGGAGACGCTGCAGGCTGCAGATGCTCCGTTCTAGCGAGAAGCGTACTTAAAGCCTGAGTGAATTGATCCATGCGGTGATCATTCTCCTCTAATTTCCTCTCGCAAGCAGCTATGTGCTGACACAGTTCTACAGGATCTATGGCCATGTCGTAATGTCAGGATTACTGTTTGATCCAGCACGTAGAACTGTACAGCACGGATGACAAATAAGTAACGTATTACCGGTCCTTAGAATGGCCGGATTTAACGTACAAAGAATAGTCAAAAATACTAGCCGAGGTCAGGGAACACAGAAAGGGACACAGCGATGAGGAAAGCCAGGAGTCAGGATACCAGAATATAGAGAAGTCAATAAACAAAGCCAAAGTCAAAACCAGGTAGAAAACTATAAACAGGAACGCGCTCTCAGACAACCACAAGGGAAACCACGACAGGGCACTGAGCAGGCTGAGAACTGGGCCTAAATACCCCTCCTTTCTTTCTGATAGGCTGTAACCGGCCTTTGACCCCAAAGTCAGTTACCAGGTTTCATTTGCATAATTGCTGCTCAGCATTAACCCTTCTGTGGATTAGGTTGCTGCTCGGCACAACTTTTCCTGTGTGGACAGTAAATGTCATTAACCACATTTCTATAAGCGGATGAATACGTGACACCGAATAACTCAACCAGAGATTTTGAATTTTTTTATAATTTATCATTTTTATTTTCAAAAAGTAGAAGGTAAAGAATGGATACAGAATAAAGATAGGGAGGCGTAGGGAAAGAGTGGGGGAGCATGGGAGGTGACAAGCCAATCTCATATTCCTTTCGCAGAAGGAGAGGGGTAAGTGACACATCTGTTTACTTATATCACAGTATGTCAATACATAACAAAATAGCAAAGTGACAACATATACCAAAACATCAAGGTGTATCAAAGTGTATCGAAAGGTGTGTTTCGTGTATCGACAGGTATGTATCGATGTGCCAGGAAGACCAATGACTCACGTAAGCGTTGATTATTATCCGTGAACAAGTAGGTTCTGTGCCCGAGTGGGCTGCCTTCATTCTCCACCCGTAATTTATGTAAGTTGGTTGTCTATTAAGCTGGTTCTCTATATTATCTAAGTAATAGTCGTCGAGTACGGGTGTGGTATAGTCGTAGCCTTGGAGTGGCTTGGTGTAGGGTTTTTAGCTCGTGGGTCTGGGCTTATTATCTATCATATTAAGCCATGGGATATTTGTTCTACTTCTCTCCTTTTCGTGTATGAGTCTGCGGAGAGTATCTCATACTTATAATATTGCTGTATTTTGTTTAGTAATTCTTTACGCGAGGGGCATTTGGTGCTTTTCCAGCATTGGGCTAGTAAGTTTCGTGCTGCTAAAATAACCAGGGAGGCTATTTTTTTATGTTTTTAATCCCAATGGTTCAGGAAGATCAATAATAGTGCTAGTTTTGGTGTAATAGGAGATGTGTAATCTAGAGCCTGGTATAGTATTTGCTGTGTGTGTTTCCATAGGGGTTTTATCGCGGTGCATTCCCACCATATGTGGGTCATGTTTCCCTCTTGCGATTCGCATCGCCAGCATTTCGGGTTCGTGGCAGGGTAGATTTGGTGTAGTCGCTGTGGAATGAGATACCATCTATATATGACTTTTTTGTGTGCTTCTATGTGTGAGAAACAGGACGTGAGACCTTTCAGGGCATTTAACGCCATAATCCATTGATCGTTTGTAAGTTTGGAGATACCTTCTTTCTCCCATTGTGCTACGTATTTAAAAGAGTGGGGTGGCGATTGCTTCAATATTGTTTTATAACATAGCGATAAGGATTTGGGTTTGGTCGGAGCTGTGTGACATCTAGAGATAACATTTAATGTCTGTACAATGTTATGCGGTGGGACGAGGAGGCGGTGGGATACATGGGTGTTTACAACGCTTTTTAGCTGCAAATATTGGAAGACAAAGGAGTTAGGCAGGTTGAATTGGGTTTGTAGCTCAGGGAATGATTTAATCCCTGTTTGTTCACAAATGTCTTTAATATATCTAATTCCATATTTGGTCCATGGTTTTAATGACAACCATGGTGTTATCTTTGTTAATGCCTCTATTGGGGTGTATGTGCAGTATTTCCCTTTCCCTGATGCCGTTGTTAACAGTTTGTCCCAGTATTTGAGTGTTACTGTAGGATATAGTATTATTTTTTTTGGTCGATGTATTGTTGGTGACCACATTATGTGTAGTATGAGATGGGGGTGGGTTTTTTCATTTTCCATGTCTACCCATTGAAACGCGTGTTTAGTGGCGTGGAGCTTTATGGCGGATTCTAGAATAGCCGCCTCATAATAGTCGGTAATTTTTGGTACCCCTAAGCCTCCTGTGGGTTGTGTTTGCTGGAGTAGGGAGATAGGTAATCTTGGTTTTGCTTTGTTCCATATAAATCTGGATAGGGTGGCTTGTAGTGTTTTCAGGATGTGTGGTTGGATGTGGAGGGGCAACCTCCGAAATATATAGAGAATTTTAGGCAATATTACCATTTTGATGGTGTGGATGCGACCGAGCCATGATAGGTGGATTTGTTCCCAGCCCTGAAAGAGGGAGGTGCACATATGTGGTAACGGGCCATAGTTCAGGGTTATTGTCCTGGCGGTATGTAAAGCAAGTTTCACTACTAGGTATGTTATATGGTTTTGTCTCCAGTCAAATGAGAAGGCCTGACGTAGTTTCTTAGTTTGTAGTGCGGGTATGTGTAGTGGTAAGGCCTGTGTCTTAGTTTCATTAAGTTTATAGTATGATACCTTTCCGTACTCTTGTAATAGGTTCATGAGGTGGGGTAGTGAGATATCAGGTTTGCACATGGTTAGTAGGATGTCGTCCGCGAACATTGATAGTTTGTAATTTTTGTGTCTTATGGTGATTCCTGCAATTAGTGGGTCTTGTCTAATTTTGATTGCTAGGGGTTCTAATGTGAGGATGAAAAGAAGTGGGGATAGGGGGCATCCTTGTCTAGTGCCGTTGGTGAGGTTGAAGGGTGATGAAATGAATCCTGATTGGTATACTTGGGCAGTAGGGTTGTTATATAAGGTCATTATGCCTTGAATCATTTCTTTTGGGAACCCGTATTTAGTGAGAACTGTTGTCATGTATGTCCAGTTAAGTCTGTCAAATGCTTTTTCAGCATCTAGTGCTAAAAGGAGGCTTTCAGTTCTCTCTGTATCAATGTGGGACAGAATGTTAAGGATTTTCCTGTTATTATCGGAGCCCTGTCTACCTTTAATGAATCCTGATTGGTTATTGTGAATTATGCGAGTCAATATAGGGTTTATTCTATTCTCTAGGAGTCTAGCATAGATTTTTGTGTCACAGTTTAATAGAGAAATTGGTCGAAAATTGGGGCAGTGGGTCGGGGGTTTCCCTGGTTTTGGTAGCATAATAATATGGGCTCGTAGCATCTCTGCTGGCATAGTCCCGTTTTGGAAACATTGGTTGAACAGTGCCACCATATGGGGAGCTAGTATATCTTTGTATGTGTAGGTCTGTAAACCCATGGGGTCCTGGAGATTTGTGTTTTGGGAGTTGTTTTAGGATGTCTGTGGCGAAACCAACCTCGCCACTGTGAACTGGAGAAGCCTGGTTGCCCGCCTGCTCCCTTTGGACTATGGCCCTGCAGGTTAAACTGTTTATTTCCCCTGCAGAAAGGCTTATTTGTGTGATCTGAGTGCCATTCATCTAATAATGTGCACTCAGATCCCAGCTATCTGGGGATATGTGAAATGTCTGTGTGTTGTGTGTAAATGTGACTTTATGTATTTTAAAGTGTTTTGTGTCTTTTTGCAACCATGTGCTTAATGGAGTCTTGTGTCTGTCCTGGGAGATAATTGAATTACTCTCCAGGATAGAAGACTCTGAAACTGGTTTGGGCCAGAAAGCCATGCTTCATTTAGTCACAAAGGACTTTTTACTAACTTTTGAACCCCTTGTCTGATTTGTGCCATTTTTGAATATGTTGTTCCCTGAATGGATTGATTGTGAATATGTAATTTTATGTGAATGTGATGTATGGTTTTGGAGTTATGAAAGTTGGGTAGAAAGTATGTTTTAACTGTATGTATAATTGAGTTTCCTCTCAGGATAAGGGGAGGGAATATGTGGGATGTAACTGTGATGTGATTGGTTGTTTTGTAACGCCCTGTGGGCTGTACTATGTTTGTGGATTGGGAATAAAAGAGACTGTATGTGACAGTACAGGGAGTTCCTGTTTTAACCCTCAAAGTGAAGTGTCGTCTCATTATTGGGGGAAGGATTTATTGTATGCTGTTCCAGTTTGACTGCTAGGAGAGTAAACCTATTCGTATGGTTCCTATTCAACTGTCTACAGCATTCATATGCTTTAGAGGATTCATATGCTTCTCCGGTTCGGTGGTTGTGGTGTCTGCTGCAGTGCTTGGAGTCCTCAGGAAGCGCTAGGAGCATCCTTTAACGGAGGTACCCAGTCGGGGTGCCAGGCGATCCGTTACAATGTCTATGATTTATTGTGTTGTGAATGGTTGTATCAGATTATGGCTTTCCTCTGTGGTGAGGGTGGGTAGGTGAATATCTGTCAGGAATGTATCTATGTCTTCTTGCTTGGGTATATGGCAGTCTAGCCTCTTTGTTAGATTGTATAGGTCGCTGTAGTATTTGCTAAATTCGTCTGCTACTTCTTGTGGGTTGGTGAGTTTTCCTCCTTCTTTAGTATGTATGAAGGGTATTTTGGATGATATGGTCTTTGCTTTTAGTTGTGCCGCCAGGACTTTCCCTGCCCTATTGCCCTCTTGGAAGAATTTGTGTTTTATTTTAGTTAGTAGGTAAGTTGTTTTGGCCATTTCCATTTCTCTCAATTGGGATTGTAGGTGAAGAATTCGTTGTGTAGTATCGTGTGAAGGTGCATGTTTGTTAATGCGGGTGAGTGTGACTAGTTCTGTGTTTATATCTATATAGGCTGTCATGCGTTGTTTTTTATTGTAGCTAGCATGTTTAATAAATTGTCCCCTAAGGACTGCCTTGTGGGCTTGCCATAGAGTTTCAATTCCAGTATCCCTTGTGTCGTTTAGGGAGAAGTATGTTTCTAGATCTTTGTTAATTTGCGTGACTAGTTTATGATCTGTTAGAAGGGAATCGTTTAGCCGCCACGTTCTGTTTCCACTTGTAGGGTGTTGTGCTGTCAGTGATAGAGTGATCGGGGCATTGTCTGACCAAGTAATAACACCTATATTTGTACTGAATACCTTTGGCGTGTGGGCCGATGGGAGTAGGAATCTGTCAATTCGGGAGTAGGTGTCATGCACCAGGGAATGGTGTGTGTAATCTTTATCTAGAGGGTGTAGGGCTCTCCAAATGTTGGTGTATCCATGCGTGTGTAGGATGTTTTCTATACGGGCAGTCCCGTGTGTTCTCTGATTTTTCGTCTTGTGTGAGATCTTGGAGGAAGAGGTGGTGTCTGAAGTTGGGTCTATAATAAAATTTGTGTCTCCTCCGATTAGAATTTCTCCAAATTTATGGGCATTGGTTAGAGTGAGGATATGGTCTAGGAATACATGTTGACCACTGTGTGGGCCATATATGTTTACTAGCGTATATTGGGTATTGTTAATTATGCACTGTATTAGGAAGTATCGTCCTTTTTTGTCGCTCACTTGTTTTATTAGTTGAAAGGAGACAGCATTACTTATCAATATCGTGACACCTCTTTTCTTTTTTTGTATGTGCTGTGGTAACCTATTGGATATAATCTGGATGAGAATTTTGGTTGATTTGAGGTCTGAAAGTGAGTTTCTTGATAGAAAGCTATATGGGCTTTGTGGTTTTTTGCTTCTTGTAGGGCCATGCAACGTTTGTGAGGGGAGTTGAGACCCTTAGCGTTTATTGACATAATATTTAGTGTCATTTGTGTTTGGTAATGAGAGCACTGAATGTGAGTTGGATGCGAGGTTCATCATTGCTAAGGTAATATGGCTAATTATGTCCCTTGGATTCTAGTTGAGGTGTGGAGTTGTTATACAGCGGGGGCGTATGTGATTGGGTCCGCAATAAGTGCCAATGAGTTCTGCCTTGTATTTGTGAGATCTGCGTTGATGCGTTCTGGTGACATTGTGTCGCCTTGGGGTGGAGGAGGGGGGAGGGGGTGGGGTAACTGGGGTGTAACAAACTATATACAAAGAGAAGGTCTTCAACTTGAGACCTAATTGTCCTAGTATTTGTTGGGCATCGAAGCCCTCTTGTGGGGTGGAGAGTCACTTTTCTTTAGGGAGAGATCTACCGTCTTAGGAAGTGTGTGATTTCGGTGTGATCTTTTGGGCTAGTGTATGCATGATACGTTCCATGGTATTGTCTATATATTTATTTTTTTTTTTGAGATTTTGAATTTTATACTAGATTTTTATAGATATTATATATAACACTAGATATTGATGGCCATGCTGTAATAATTCTGATGAAAAGGAATATGATGTTTCATGAAAATCTTTTGCAGGGAGACTGAAATTATGAAAAATTCATTCTAAAAATGACAGCTAATTGTCAACTATAACCGTAGCACCACTACTGATAAATGCATGTTCCCTGTGTGCCCCACAATTCTACTTTGTTTTCTATATATATTTGTAACTCAGACTAGATTAATTTTAGGTTGAGCACCACCCCCTCCACTTTGTGACCAAAGGAAAGCATACATTTGAGTAGAAAGTTGGAAGCTTTTTTAACAGTAAATATTGCAATCAGCATGTTAAAGGGACACTATCGTCACCAGAACAATTACAGCTTAATGTAGTTGTTCTGGTGAGTATAATAGTTCCCTTCAGGATTTTTTACGTGCAAACACTGCCTTTTCTGAGAAAAGGCAGTGTTTACATTGCCTCTAGGGACACCTCCAAGTGGCCGCTCCTTAGATGGCCACTGGAGGTGCTTCTTGGGTCAGTGCTGCCGAAAAAGCAGCCCTGACGTTCAGCGTCCCCATGCTCTGCATGGAGACACTGCATGGAGACACTTTGATTCAATGCATCTCTATGAGGAGGTCCTGATTGGCCAAAACGCCATTTGGCCCAGCCCCGTGCCGATTTTAGCCAATCCAATGCTTTCCCTATGGTAAAGCATTGGATTTGATAAAAATCAGCCAGTTTGATGATGTCACAAAGGGGGCAGAGCCAGCACCCGCGAACCCGTGTGGCGCTGGAAATAAGGTGAGTGTTACACTTTTATAAGGGGGGGCTAAGGGAGGGCAAGCCACCTAAATGGTGGGTTGAACACTATAGGGTCAGGAATACATGTTTGTCTTGATTTAAGAGGCCCATACAATTGTGTCAGGATTCGTAAAGGAGACGACTGGAAGACAGTCTTTAACACCAGATACGGGCATTACGAGTATATGGTTATGCCTTTCGGGTTATGTAATGCCCGGCTGTCTTCCAAGATCTCATAAATGATGTGTTAAGAGATTTTCAACAAGAGTGTGTTATAGTATACCTTGATGATATTTTGATATACTCTAAGGAAAAAGAAACACATCACAAATAAGTTAAGAAAGTGTTGGCTTTTACAAAATGGTTTATATTGTCAACTAGAAAAATGACTGTTTACCAGTCTCAAATAAATTTTCTAGATTATGTAATTTCAGGAGGGAGAAGGGTTTGAAATAGATCCCAAGAAATTGAATTCCGTTCTCAAGTGGCCGTTGCCTAATGGACTTTAAGCTATCCAGAGATTTATAGGCTTTGCGAATTATTATAGAAAATGTTATTAAAGGTTTTTCGTCTATTGTTGCTCCCATAACAAATTTGACCAAGAAAGGTGTAAATCCCAAGAAGTGGTCTCCTGATTCCTTGAAGGCTTTTGAAACTTTTAAAATGTATTTTGCGTCTGCTCCTATACTAGACCATCCTGATACTAACCTTTCCTTTTTACTAAAGGTTGATGCATCTGAGACTGGTTTAGGAGCTGTTTTGTCACAATGCAAAAATCATGGCCAACCCCTTCATCCCTGTGGCATCTATTCGAAAAAAACTATTTGACACAGAAAGAAGATATGAAATAGGAGATAGGGAGCTTTTTGAAATAATGTTGGCCTTAAGAGTAGCTTCACCTCTTAGAAGGTATACCCTGTGACTGTCTTAACAGACCACAAAAACCTCTCCTATATTGGTGAAGCCAAACGTTTGTCAGCTAGAAAAACCCATTGGTCCCTCTTCCTGGCTAGGTTCAATTACGTTTTAACGTACAGACCAGATCAAAAAATCCAAAGGCGGATGCTTTATCTCGACAGTTCAAACCACTTGTCAATTCAGAGACCAAGGTCTCCTCTGTTGTTCCCATACAACGAATCATAGGCAACACCAGAATCAGAATACAGTCACCTCTTGTTTCAGCCAGTATAGCCAAGCAAACTGTCACTATCCAAACCTAATTACAGAACTTTATTGCCTTTAATTTAATTGTGTTCCTGCACTGACTATGTTTGCCACTAGTGGCCTCCCTAACCACTAGCTCTGAACTTTTCTTGACTCATCCTCACCTACCTGGATTAATTACTTAAACTACAAAAAGCTACACCATGCTGAAGACAGGGCCTTTAGATTGAAGTTGATGGTCAACCAGAAAAACTTCTGTTCCTGGCCCCTGTAATCATACCTATGGACTTACCTTCTTCGTTACCTTCCTATTGAAAACTAACTTGATCTACTTTATCAAGCTTATTTATTCCAACCTGAACTACTCTACAATCAAGCTGTATTACCAACCTGATTTATACCTCCCTGAACTGATCTACAAACCAACCTGCATTATACCACTATCCTGCTTTGTGATTCCAACCTGATTTATTACAAAAAAAAATCATTAATGTCAACATTTCTCATTGGCGTAGCAGATCCCACAGTCGGCCTAAATGATATCAATAATGTATTTTCATTAGAACAGTTAGTAAATAATGAACCAGATGATATATCAATAAATATTTTTTTTCAATCCAACACTTATATAAACAACAAATCAAAGACTATTGGGAAAACACAAGCCTACGCCACTACATTGATCAGAAATTAGTACCTAGAGGTCTGAGACCCGGAATTTCAACACCAGATAAAGTAAATACTGAGGATAGGCTTAAGGAGTGGAATAATCTATTAATTGATTGCTCTTTTAAACTAATGCAGTTTATAATTAAATTAGAAGAGGGAAATGTTGAAAAAGTGAATAACAATTTAAAGGATGAAATAAATAAAGCAAAGGAATTCCAATCAAACACAGATTATACTTTGATGGAATCTAAACTAGAAAAGAAATTGACAATTTTATATTACATATCAAGAAAAAAAAACATCAAAAATTCTTGAGAGACCACAGGGACATATATTTTGTCAAACCAAAAGAATCAATATTCACAGAAATAGGAGAAATAGCACTACACCAGGCAACTCAGAGTGGACAGACTCGGATTCAAGTTAATCCAGGGGCACAAATCGATCCAACTCCATTACCAGAGAAGAGACACCAATGAAAAAAAGTATCTTAAAGGAACAAAACAAAGTGTCCTTCCTAGACACCTCTTCTCCATCAGTCTCTACATCCTCCTCTGCTTAAGCCACCACAGAGGGCACAACTAAGAGACCGCAGGAGATAGGGTTACAAATCGGACTGAAACAATTACAAGAAATAGATCAACCAGATAGAGTGACCACAGAGATTTTCTCCTTACTCCAGACCACATCTCCCTATTGAATAAAGGTCTCTCATTTGACAAATTTGGATGGCAAAAGGATATACATTTATTTGGCCGCAAATTAGCACTGTGTTCATTACACAGAAAAAAAAGATTTAAAAAAACAGCAAAATAACTTGGTCTCACTCCTGAAGATATTTCACACCTCCAATCACTTCTACAGTTATTAGGAGAACAAGATAGAAATCCACCCCTCGCACTCTTCAGACCCCTTAGCTGGTTCACCTCTAGTCCAAAAGAAGACATAAACTTTGATCTTTTTGTCCAAATGACAACTGATAGGGTAGATGCTTTACCAACTCCTTCCAGAGAACAGAACAAATTAACTACGGGTGAACTAAGATCTCTACAAGAACTCAGGACAAATAAAGACCTTATCATTAAACCATCGGACAAGGGAGGCAACATAGTATTATTGAGTAGAGAGAAATATTTGTCACGTATTCATATGCACATAAAAATGTGATTAATGGCATTTACTGTCCTGACAAGAAAAGTTGTGCTGAGCAGCAATCAATCCACAGGAGGGTTTGTGCTGAGCAGCAACCATGCAAATAGGAACCTGGTAACTGCCTTTGGGGTCAAAGGCCGGTTACAACCAATCAGATCCACAGGTGGGGTATTTAGGCCCAGTTCTCCTCTTGATCTGTGCCCTGTCATGGTTTCCCTTGTGGTTGTCCAAGAGCGCGTTATTGATTCTGGTTTTTCTGGTTATTTGACTTTAGCATATATATTGACTTCCCTGTTTTCTGGCATCCCTGACCCCTGGCTTTTCCTTATCATTGTGTCTCTTTCTGTATCCCTTGACCTTGGCAATTTCTGACCATTCTTTGGTACGTTAGTTCGGCCATTCTTAGGTCCGGTATACGTTACCTATCAGTCCTCTCTGTTACACAATTCTACGTGCTGGATCATACTGTAATCCTGACAATATGTGAATATGTGTATGTCCCATCTTCATGACATCTCGTGCTACAAAACAATTAGAGGGAGACCCTACCCCAGATTATTTGCAGGCATTAAAAACGTTACTAAGCACTGCAGTTGAAGATGGCATCATCACCACCGATTAACATAGATTCATCTTGCCAAAATTTTCACCTACTATCGCCACCTTCTACTGCCTTCCTAAGGTTCACAAAAACCTAACAAATCTGCCGGGTAGACCTATCGTCTGTGGCAATCAATCAGAGAATGCCAGTAAATTTCTTGAAAACCTATTACATCCTTTCATCACCAATCTGGCTTCCTTCTTACAGGATACAAAACAAACATTACTAACCTTGGAGAATTTGGTAGTACCCCCTCTACTCGCAAGTCTGGATGTAGTATCCCTATACAATAACATTCCACACACTATAGGGATTAAGGCCACCTCCTACTTTCTTGATAAATCATCTAAATACTCACCTTCCCATAAGATATTTCTACTGGAACTATTATCATTTGTTTTGAAACACAACTACTTTGTATTTAATGGCACCTACTATCTACAGCTGCGGGGCACGGCCATGGGTACGGCTTGTGCCCCCAGCTATGCCAATCTCTAACTGGGCTGGTGGGAGGAGACTATCCTTAAACAAACCGTTGAGGAATGATATAGCCAATATATACTCAAATGGCATTGTTACATTGATGACTTGCTGTTATTCTGGACAGGATCAGTCACAATGTTTGATGAATTGGTATGTGTCCTAAATCAGAACCATATAGAACTCCAACTTACATCTGTTATCAACAAGAATACATTTGGAATTTCTCAACTTGAGAATTACATTGTCCTTGGATGAAAACGTAGAAACATAGTTATTTAGGAAACCCACTGCCACCAACAATCTTCTACACTGGCAGAGCCACCATCCCATCACTAAAAGCTGGTATACCTTATGGTCAGTACCTGAGAGCATGTAGGAATTGCTCCAATGATAACAATGATTTCAACAACAGGCAAAGGATATCAGAACCAGATTTAAAGCACCGGGGTACCCAAACAAAATTGGAAAAAGGGCATATCAAAAGGCAGCATCTATGGAAAGATCCATGTGCCTTCACTCTTCAAGACCAGAATCAACCAAACAAGTTATTAGATGCATCAGCACATTTCATCAATATTGGGAACCAGCAAGACACATATTTACAGACAATCGGTCAATTCTCAGGCACAATGAAGATTTAAATAACAGTCTTACTCCTTTTCCCAGCATAACCGCACACCGACTTAGTAACCTAAGAGACATACTGGTTCACAGTCACTTGGAACCACCAATCACCCATCCTAGCTGGATTTCACAGACAAAAGGAATTTCAAAGGAAATCATGTGAAGCATGTAAATTCTTACTCCCCTCCAAAACTGTCACTTGTAGCAGATCTAACAAGTGTTATACAGTTAACTACCAGATTTTCATATACAGACAATATAGCTACACTCAGGATAATTGTTTTGTAAATATGTACATTATTATTTCTGTTTGAATTTTGTTTTCCTTTTCTTTTTGTTGTGGTGACTTATATTACCTCTTAATCGTTATATTAAAAGTTGTTTTATTTTTAGAAATACCTAGCCTAATTGGTTGATATTTGCCACTCCACCAGCGATACAATTATTATTTCTCGCTCTTTCCTGGCAGTTCTCCTTTTTGTTTCTCAACCTGATTTATATTACCAAACTGCTTTATTACAATCTTGCTTCACACCAATCTGGACTACCCTACCAATCTGTTTGACATTACCATCCTGTCTCATATCACCCTGGACTACGCAAATAATCAATATTGCAAAGAGTTAATTGCC
Source organism: Pelobates cultripes (assembly GCA_933207985.1). Taxonomy (NCBI): domain Eukaryota; kingdom Metazoa; phylum Chordata; class Amphibia; order Anura; family Pelobatidae; genus Pelobates; species Pelobates cultripes. Next base: position 19,357 of record CAKOES020000395.1, read on the forward strand.
TAATTGTCAGTGTTCCATCCAAACAGGGGACTGACTCACTAAATTACTATTTTGTTTGCTATTCTGACAACTGTTTAGTTCTGTTTTACTTATCTATCCTCTACTTTCATATATAGGTTTATAGGTTTCCCTGCTTACAATTGCCTGATTCTTATTTCTAACCTGTCTGTACATAACCTGTCTGTAAATAACTTATCTGTAAATAACCTGTCAGGGGCATATTGCCTAACCTCCCTTTTCTATTTGTCACTCCCTATTCTCACATATAATTTCATTTTTAGGTTTTCTCTCAACCTTACCTATAATTTCATTTATAAGTTCTCTTTCAACCTAACCTATAATTGCATTTATAGGTTCTCTTTCAACCCCTTCTATAATTCTGTTTATAGGTTACCCAACTTACATTTGCCTTAATTTCTTTTCTGTTTTCCCTGTTTTACTTACCTCCCTCTTTGGCTTGCAATTTGTGAGTAAATATGTCCCAAATAAATTATGAAACGTTAACCCTGTCATAACCCTGTTACCTGACCTGATCAAGACCATGACACAAACCATATCTCCTGATAACACTCCTGAAGGCAAACGTTATGTCCCTCCTGAACATCAAAGGGAAATACTTTATTGCCTTCATGACAGCAAGTGTGCGGGTCATCCTGGTATACGCAAATCCTACAATCTAATTTCGAAAAAAAATTTGTGGCCATCCTTACGTAAGGACATTAGGGAGTACGTTTTAGCACTTAGATTTATAGGCCCATACAAAGTGATTAGGTGTGTCAACCCTGTGGCTTATCGTCTCGACTTACCTTTTGCTTTGCATATACCCAATGTGTTCCATGTGTCATTATTGAAGCCTTGACTTGTAATAGGTTCACCCATCCAGTTGTTCCTCCGTCTCCGATCCATTCTCTTCTTGATTCCCGGGTGTCAAGAGGTAAACTGCAATATCTGAAAGGGATACGATTCTCGAAGGAGGGGGTCCTGTCAAGGTACCTTATGTGTTTGCACAGGCTGTGCCACACGCTGATGACATCTTGCAGGAGGTTGGGGAACTGTCCAGAAGTCCTCCTCATGTTTCCAGTTGTGCTTGCGCCATCTGTGATAGCCCCCGCCCCTTTTTATGACATGGCACGTGTGCACTGATGTCATGCCGCTGATGCAATATATTTAAGTTGGAATCTACAGGATTTGGTAACATACTGAATGAGAGGCTGAAAGGTGAGGCCAGAGTGAAGTATGACGCCAAGACAGTGCGCTTGCAAGGCTGGACTTATATGGATACCACTAACTTGAAGGGAGAGAGAGAGAGGAAGATCAGTATTAGGAGGAGGAAAGAAAAGAAGATCAGTTTTAGAGAGACTGAGTTTCAGAAAGCAGGAGGACATCCAGTCAGAGATGGAAGAAAGGCAACCAGTGACACGTTGCGGGATGGTGGAGGAGAGGTCCGGGGAGGAAAGATAAATCTGGGTGTCATCAGCATACAGGTGCTAGTGCAATCCAAAAGAGGCAATATGTTTGCTAAGAGAGGCAGTATAAAGAGAAAAGAGAAGGGGACCAAGTGGTGGGGCGAGAGGAAAGAAGAAACACAGCCACCTCTTGTTCAGTAGCCATGGAGAATGTCTGAAGGGTAGGAAAGTCATGATCTATGTGTGGTTGAGATAGAGAACGGCAAGATAGGGAGAATTATTTGCAATAGCGTGTTATATACTTGTATTGTATTCCTGGTTTTGACTTTGGCTTGATTGACTACTCTACCTTCTTTTACCCTTTGACTCGGCTTTTGTATCCTCGTTGTTCTTAATTTCTGGCTCCCTCGACCTCGGCCTGCCCCTGTTTACTCTCTGTCTTTGTGATGTTAGCCCGGCCATTCCAAGATCCGGTACACATTTATATTCTATTACACTCTGCGTATAGGATCCCAGTATTTCCTGACAAATGATTTTAAGTAGCCTTGTAAAAGTTTAAGTTGTATTTTGTTTGTGTGCATGCTGTTCCTTAATCTGTGTTTTGATGCAAGTTGCAACCTGATCTACTTCTGAGTACTGTGAATCAAACCACTGCTTGCAACTCTGACACTGCTGACCTCTCCTCAGGCCCGTCTTTAATGCAGGTCAAACAGGACTGCTGCCCCAGACCCAGTTACTCCTAGGGGGCCCAAAGCAGCTGCCCCATAGGCCCACTGCCAGCAAAAAAATATTTTAGGTTCACAGATCCTAAAAGAACTTGTTGCAGGTAGCTGGCCTGCACACTAAAGGGGCTCATCAGGTGGTCATGTATCAGCAAGGACCTGGTCAGACACTGTGGACCTTTAACAGCATGACCGGGACCCTTTCACTTCAGCAGCCTGGGAGGAAGTGATAGCCGATCACTTCCTCCCAGCACACTGGATCTCAGGTAAAAAGGCAGGAAACTGGAGAGCGGTTTCAAAGTGTAAATGTTTCATGTGTGTCTGTGTGTTTGTCAGTATGTCTGTCAGTGTATGTGTTGTGTGTGTCACTATGTCTGTCAGTATATGTCTGTGTGTGTGTCAGTATGTCTGTCAGCATATGTGGCTGTATGTATCAGTATGTGTGTATATGTATCTGTATGTAGGCAGCATGTGTGTATCTGCCTGTGTATCAGGTTGTGTATCTGTATGTATGTATGTGTGTCAGTGTGCATCTGGATGGTATCATTGTGTGTATCTGTAAGTGTGTCAGTGTGTGTATCTATGTGTCTAAATCTTTGTTTCTCAGTGTGTGTATATGTGTCTGAATATCTGCATGTGAGTGAGTGTGTATATTTATGTATCTGCATGTGTTTCAGTGTGTGTATGTGTATCACAGTGTGTCAGTGTATTTGTATACACCCTGTTCCAAATTATTATGCAAATTATATTTTTCTCATTTACCTAAATAATTTATGTAAATAACAGTCAGCATAAACATAAAAAAACTTACAATGCACTGTTCCAAATTATTACGCACGGTAAGTTTCAAAACACTTTATAAGTTGTAAAGAACTGAAAATTGTCATTTGTTATGTTTGCAGCATATTTACTGAAATCAAAAGCTATTTCAATCAAACTTATAACAACATTTTAACTTTTTAAACATTTTAACAGGTCACGTAAGATTTTAACATAGGACCCCTTATTTGATAGCAGCTTCACAAGTCTTGCATCCATTGAACTTGTGAGTTTTTTGACAGTTTCTGCTTGAATTTGTTTGCAAGATGTCAGAATAGCCTCCCAGAGCTGCTGTTTGGATGTAAACTGCCTCCCACCCTCATAGATCTTTTGTTGAGAATGCTCCAAAGGTTCTCAATAGGATTGAGGTCAGGGGAGGATGAAGGCCACACCAGGACTTTCTCTCCTTTTATCCCCATAGCAGCCATTGATGAAGAGGTATTCTTTGCAGCATGAGATAGTGCATTGTCATGCATGAAGATGATTTTATTACAGAAAGCATGGTTCTTCCTTCTGTACCAGGGAAGAAAGTGGTCAGTCAGAAACTCCACATACTTTGCAGAGGTCATCTTTACACCTTCAGGGACCCTAAAGGGGCCGACCAGCTCTCTTCCCATGATTCCAGCCCAAAACATGACTCCACCACCGCCATGCTGAAGTTGCAGCCTTGTTGGAACAGGGTGGCCGTCCACCAACCATTCACTACTCCATCCATCTGGACCATCCAGGGTTGCACAGCACTCATCAGTGAACAGGACTGTTTGAAAATTAGCCTTCATGTATTTTTCTGCCCAATGCAGCCATTTCTGCTTGTGAGCATTGGTTAGTGGTGGCCGAATAGAAGGTTTATGCACAGTTGCAAGACTCTGGAGGACTCTACACCTTGATGTCCGTGGGACTCCAGAGGCACCAGGAGCTTCAAATATCTGTTTGCTGCTATGTAATGGTATTTTAGCAGCTGCTCTTTTGATCCGATGCATGGATCTGGCAGAAATCTTCCTCAATGTGCCTTTATCTGCACAAACCCATCTGTGCTCTGAATCAGCCACAAATATCTTCATAGTGCGATGATCACGCTTAAGTTTTCGTGAAATATCTAATGTTTTCAAACCTCGTCCAAGGCACTGAACTGTTTCACTCTTTTCGACATCAGAGAGATCCTTTTTCTTCCCCATATTGCATGAAAATGGTGCTCTGCTTAATAATGTGAAACACCCTCCCTTAGTAGTTTTTCCTTAAATTGGGCTCACCTGGCAATCTAATTATCACAGGTGTCCGAGATTGTTTTCAGTGATCAAAAGAGCCCTGAGACACAGTTAAACTGAAAAACAAAATATTTAATCTTTGTGAAACTTAAATAGAATTTGTATAATAATTTGGAACAGGGTGTATGTGCATACATCTCAGCATTAAAACTCCAAAACTAAACACAAATACACCCCTACATTCAAACTTCATCACTACATACAAACACACTCCTACACTGAAACATAAGCACTACATATAGAAAAATTATATCTAAACACACCCGTCCATTTTAAAACCAACACTACATGTAAATGCATGTTTGCATTCAAACTACAACAACACATAAAAACACACCTGTACATTAAAACAAACAAACTCCAAACTAATGAGGATAATAAGAACTATGTGAGCGAATGGCGCTTTCACAGTGCTAACACGGTTTTGGGTATGAAAGGTGTTCCCCAACACCTTAGGTTAATAGAAAATTAGATACTTAGAAGCACACACACTAGGTATACACACCCTCTCCTGTGCAGAAAGAACTAACGTACTTTAAGTCAGAAGAAATACTTATATATTTGTAGGCATATGCAGTTGATATCCCATGTGTGTATTCTAAAATGACAGAAAAATAAAACAGTACATGTGTATACTGCAATGGCCAATAAATAAATATCAAGTAAAAAATCACATTCACAGATTACAGAGCCGTGCCAGGTTCTGTATATTGCGCCCAAGGGTGCCTGATAGGCAGAACTGAAGGTCCTGAGTGGTTATGCCGGCTACAGATGGATCAGGAGATGCAGCAATAGTGGTAAAAAGTAGCAATGTATTGAAACAAAGTATTAAAACTAAGTAATAGAAGCTGTGTAAAATAAGTCCCTTAATCGTGACACACTTCTCACATGCAGACGCGTTTCAACTCTCCACGAGTTTTCCTCAGTGCAGGAAAAGTTGTCCAACTTGCTGCCTTTTGAATTCACCCATTGTAAGTCAGCCGGTCACATGGGCGGAAGTTCGGCTGTTCTGTCGTCTGATGTCACTTCCGTTTTTTTCTGCGTAAATCCGGCATATCCTCCTTAATGATTTACTTTTCCCATTCTAGGCATAGTCCTCCATATTACTACAGGGCAAATGTCCAACTATATATAATACTAAACGGGCAATATATATTCAAAGTAGGGATACATAAAACAATAAAAGAATAATAAGAATAATAAGAAACCACGTAAATATAGATTATACAAACTATGGTTATAATACACCTTAGGAATGTTGATAAAAAAACTGCTAAAAAAAATTCTCCATTATATATATCATAAAATATAGCCTATGAAAAAAAAAAATATATATATGTTTGAAGGCAGGGCCTGAATTTGTGGGAGGGGCAATAGATCTACTTAAAAGGGGACTCCCCCCTTCCCTCACTTACCTACGTTGGTCCAGACGAATAGCCTTGTCTCGCAGGCCTCCGTCGCTCCCGACTTCCGGGTCGAAATCGTCATTTCCGGTGAGACGCGGCGCCCTCTTCTGACGTCACGCGCCAACTTCCGGCGGCTCCACCGGCTCCCGAACGGAGGTCTCGGCTACCCTCCTCGCCTACCAACTGGTCCGGGCGGTAAGAGGAGCTCCCACACACAGAACAGAGACTCCATTACTACCTAGGAGTCTCTGTTTTCGGCCACCAGGGAGGAATCTTTTTCGCAGGGGAGGGGAGGGGGGGGGGGGGGGAAGGGGGATGTGGTAGGGCACTCACAAGCCACAACCAGACCCCTATAACGTTAGGGGACTCTGTTTCCCACCAACTACACACTTGGGAAGGGGGTGGGGGGGGGGGTGTACCTTGCTTAAAGGGGGTCATTCTTTGCTGCTGGTTGACCCTTAGTTCAGCCAGCCTCCACCATTCATTATGCATATACCTTTGGTCATTTTGGCTACAATGGTTATCTATGTCTAATTAACAGCAATTATTTTTTTTTTTAGTACTGTTATACATATACAGCTGTGTTTTACACTTATACTGCTAAATAAGATGCTGGTTTGTATTAACCTCACACAATTTATTTTTTCTTTGTTATTATATATATATAAGGTATGACTTGCTGGTTAAAATGTGATACATGCATACATGTTTACTTATTGCTGGTTAATATATGGTAAGAATGTTCTGCAAGTATTGGTAACGTTAAATCTTAACTAACATCATATACATTGGGGGGGGTGGGGATGGTAATACGCGGCAACCCCCCCCCCCAGGACTCTTACTATGCCATATTTATATATGTTCCACTTAAGGGTTCATTATCTTAATTCTCATACCCCCAGGAATCCGCATACCTCGGACGGGTCACCTAAACTAACCACCCCCCTACTCAAGAGACACCTGAATTCTCTTACAGAACCAGTGCTCAATTTTCTGCAGGTATGTCGGTTACACGCCTCTTTTTCTACAACGCCACGTTAGTTAATTCCCTGCCCCTTAATCATAGAGGTCCGCGAGGCCAACTCCCATCCTCCACTTCGAGGTACTTTACGCCCCTCGGGCCAAATCATAGTTAGCCGCCTCGCAGTTGTACAGAGAGGGCGACACCTGTCACTACCAAACCCCCCCCCCCTTTTTCTTCCTCCTTACTTACCCTTGGAGAGGCAAACATCCCGGTTCACTGGGCAGGCTACCATACCCCTCGCGCCAACTCATAGATAGAGCCTCTCTAGCCACTTGGCACTAGTAGGGCCTCACCTGCCACAAAACCTAGAGTTAAGTTTTTCGCCATCTGGCACTAACTAGTTACCGGCTATTCCAACGAGCCTCCAACTATGCCTGTTATTACTTTCAGTATGTCCCTGCTCCCAGACGATGGCGACGACATGTCAGTCCCTAGCACCCCGGCTAGGTCACTTACCCCGACACGTAAGGACGACATAGGAAGTCCCTCGTCCATCAGATCGTGGACTATCCCTCGCATCACAGCGGAATTGCGCAAACGCAGTATCCCTTTCCCGGCCACGGCCAGGAAAGCAGAACTGTTTAAACTGCTTAAAACAAACACCCTTATGACAGACGCCGGGGAAGGCACTAGTAACTCCCAAGACCCGACTCTCCATGCTATGGTTGCCTCCCTAATCTCTTCTATGGGGAAGGTCAACGACAGACTGGAAAGGCTGGAGGCACGCAGCTCCGCCATAGAGCCACCTGTGCCTCTCGCTGGTACAGCCCCGGTCATATCCACAGCAACAGCGGGTAATCCTATACCTAACAAGACAGCGGCACACGTTATTAACCCTGCCCACATGGTTCCGGTCAATCTTAAAAAAGACATCCTGGAGGGCAAGGACGTAAACTTGGTCTCCTTGCTCATTGCCTCCCAGGATGTAGTGGAAAACCGCTCTTACGACTACGGGGATATCTCTGTTGTTTTAAAAGCCAGAGACCCCAGACTCAGTAAGAAATTGACCATTCCCGATTTTGTCCTGTCTTTTGGTATCTATAGGGACATCCTGTGCTCAGTTCATCCACACAGGAGAGAGGAACTGGACTTATATATGCATAAACTGGTGGACCTGGGTAACAAATATGGTGGTTACACTTTTTATGACTATCACAAGTCTTTTTCATCTAAAGTGTCAGCCACATTGTCCCAGTATGGCATCCAGATGGATTGGAGCCAACTGGACAATGAATTGTTCCTCAGACACTTTGCGGGGCTCAGGACACCAGCTTGTGCCATATGTACGTCACCCGCTCACACAGCTTATTTGTGCCCCCTCTGCCCGGACCACGCTCCCAGCACGTCCCTACAGCACCCCCTTAAAACTGAGAAACAGACCAGAGACAAATTGGGTCGTCCGGTTGTGTACCTAGGCAAATCACAAATTTGCAATAACTTCAATGAAGGCTCCTGTGGTTACAGCGCTTGCCGCTTATTACATGTATGCTCACACTGTTTTCGGGCACATGCAAGATCCATGTGCACAAATAAAATGTTCCAGAAACCTTATTTGTCTCCAGTGAACGTTCCTGTACTTGAACACATGCTGTCCACTCACCCCTCTAAACACCTGGTGGAATTTTTATGCACTGGTCTCACCCACGGATTTCACACGGGGCTCATTTACATGCCAACAGGAGTGTTAGAATGTCACAATTTGCAGTCAGCCTCTAATAACCCTACCGCAGTTACTAACTTGCTACAGCTGGAAGTGGACCAGGGATTTGTCATCGGTCCTTTTGGTAATCCCCCCTTTTCCAGCTGGAGAACTAACCCTATCGGACTGGTCGCAAGTAAAAATTCAGACAAACAAAGGCTCATCATTGACCTATCCGCTCCCCACTCTTCAGCCATCCCCAGCCTAAACTCATTGATTCCTTCAGAAGAATTTTCCTTACAGTACTCCACTATTGACCACGCTATTGCAGCTATCAGGCCAGCGGGGGTGGGGGCCTGGCTCAGCAAGACGGATATAGTCAATGCTTTTAAACTGTTACCTATACACCCCTCGTTATGGCACCTACACGGAGTTAAGTGGCAAGAAGCCTACTACTTTTTTACAAAACTCACTTTTGGAGCCAAGAGTAGTCCAAGGATCTTTGACACGTTCGCTGAGGCTTTGTGTTAGCTCCTCCTTAATACCAGTAGGTGCCAAAATGTGATACACTATCTGGACGATTTTCTGTTCATCGAAGCCAACACCAACCCCCCGTGTAGCCTACACAAAGCTGTCGAACTATTCACCGCACTCGGCGTCCCCGTATCACCCACCAAAACAGAAGGTCCAGACACAGTCATCAACTTTCTAGGTATTTTGCTCGATTCAGCAGCTATGATGGCCAGCCTCCCTAGAACTAAGATTGATAACATCCTACACGACATTAACCACTACATGCACAGGGGCTCATGCAACCGTAAAGAACTACAATCTCTGTTGGGTTCACTAAATTTCGCCATGCGCATAATCCCCCAGGGCAGGGCTTTCATTTCCAGGCTCCTCGCCCTGTTCCCCACCTTCACCAACGACTATGCCCGCATATCTTTGAACGGCCCTGCGACTGCCGACCTTCAGATGTGGTACAGATTCCTCTCTGACTGGAATGGTAGAAGCATGTTCCTTCCACAGCTGGATTCTCAGTCACCTGTCATTTGGACAGATGCAGCATCATCCGCGGGATATGCGGCCATTTTTGGCACAAATTGGCTCTGGGGGACGTGGCCAACAGAAACACAGGGCATCGAGGGGTTTCACACTAACTCTGCCCTTTTGAGGTATACCCAATAGTTGCCGCAGCTGTCACTTGGTGTAGGTTGTGGGAAGGTCAGTCAGTACGCTGTTTCTCTGACAACATGGCAATATGCCACATTATCAACAAAGGCCGCTCTTCCTCCTTAATAATTATGAATTTCATTAGGAAACTGACTTGGCTGGCAGCCACCCATCACTTCCACATTGTATGCTCCCATGTTCCCGGCATATACAATACGGCAGCTGACCAGCTATCTCGCTTTCAATTTCAGGCTTTCAGACGGTCCCTACCCTCGGCAGCTCGTATGGCAACCCCAGCGCCAACCTTCCAAGACCTTGTCATGGAATAGATGAACTACTTCATCAGAGCCTCACTCTCACAAAATTAGCTTTGTCCACTAGCACTCAACACTCATATAACAGAGCATTTCACCTATATAAACGATTCATGACTGACCATCACCTAACCAACTGGTTCGAAGTATCATCACTAATGGCTTTTGCATCCTTTTGCCACCTTAAGTTAAAATTCACACATAACACCATTAAGCTTTACCTCACGGGGATACAACACCACATGCACTACTCACTCCCTAACCACAAAGGGTTCTTAACCTCATACCCCATCCGCACGCTACTGAAGGGTATAGCAAAGGCAGACGGTCCAGCTACGCCCAAAAGATTGGCTATTGACATAGGAATGTTCAAATCCCTGTCCAATCTACTCGACCAAGCACCTTTTGAACCCAATACAAACACGGTTATTAAAGCCGCCATGTATCTGGCCTTTTACGGATTTCTTAGACCACGAGAATTCACCATTAGTGGCCAACTGCACAACCAAGGGTGCCTCCTCACGTCACATCTCACAAAACACACAGACTACTACGTCCTGTCTCTACCTAAGACTAAGACAAGTCAGAGGGGGGAACCAGTTCACATTAACTACTACCCCACGGGAAACAATTGGTGCCCAGTAAAAGCACTAGACGTTTTTTTAACCACGAAACAAACACAGCCCACAAGGCCTCTACTAATGCTGCACGATACCATTCTCACCACGTCAAAATTCATGCTTTA
>CAKOES020000396.1:0-29574 GCA_933207985.1 Pelobates cultripes
AATAAATTATTATATAGCACTTCTAAAGTTAATATATATTCATTGGTTAGGACTATAATTGAGGTATACAGAAGGAATATAGAGGAATTTAGAAATTGTCTTTAAATTTAATCATATGGTCAATGGCACAGTGTTTAAATTTGATGAATCACTTTTTAACAAAAATTTCAAATATAATGGGAAATACGGAAAATGGAGTAGATTCAAAATAGTCTCGCATATATAAAATTAATACTATTGGCTTTATTAATAATCTAATTTAAGTTTTCTTCCACTAACTAGACAGGAATTATAAGGTAGCTTACTGAGATTGAGCCATATAGTTCACCTTAATTTATTTTTTATTTTTATATATTTATATTTATTTTTTTCTCTTCTCCTCTCTGTCTCTTTTTCATCAATAGAAAAATATAGTAACAGCAAGATAATGGAAGCATGATAAATACTTTTTTAGATATTTCTCCTTATGTTGATGAGCAATCCAAGCGAGGACATAAATGTTCTAGCTGGGCCTCTCCATCATTTAGTAAATGATATAAAGATATGTGTACATTTACACCTCAACCTCCCATATAAACGGTCATTTTTGCCTGCCTGTAGTGATGTTGCGAACATAAAATTTTTGGTTCGCGAATGGCGAACGCGAACTTCAGCAAATGTTTGCGAACGGGCAACCCGGGCGAACCGCCATAGACTTCAATAGGCAGGCGAATTTTAAAACCCACAGGGACTCTTTCTGGCCACAATAGTGATGGAAAAGTTGTTTCAAGGGGACTTACACCTGGACTGTGGCATGCCAGAGGGGGATCCATGGCAAAACTCCCATGGAAAATTACATAGTTGATGCAGAGTCTGGTTTTAATCCATAAAGGGCATAAATCACCTAACATTCCTAAATTGTTTGGAATAGCGTGCTTTAAAACATCAGGTATGATGTTGTATCGATCAGGTAGTGTAAGGGTTACGCCCGCTTCACAGTGACAGACCAAACTCCCCGTTTAACGCACCGCAAACAACCGCAAACAGTCCATTTACACAACCGCAAACTCCCCATTTGCACAAGGTTGGATACCAAGCTAGCCATGTCCCGTTCCTTGTCCTCACTGATGTCATTGAAGGTATCTTCCTCCACCCAGCCACGTACAACACCAAGGGTCCCCAAAAGGTGACAACAAGCCCCCTGGGACGCCTGCTGTGTTTAGTCTTCCACCTCCTCAAAGCCACCTTCCTCCTCTGACTCCTCTTCTTCAGACTCCTCTCTCTGCGTTGCCTCTCTCTGCGTTATTATAAGGTGTGTTAAGTAGTACTATTCCTATCAGTTTAATCCCTGTTACGTCCCCTATCGGGGGACGTGTATATGGCAACGATATTAGGAACCGGGAGATGGAAAAAGATGCTTCGTCGGTCCTCCTTCTTCAGATTTGGGGCACTGCGCATGCAATCTAATGTGCCACCAGATAGGAGTGGTGTGTTAAGTAGTTCTATTCTTATCAGTTTAATCCCAATGTCACGACTACTAGTGTGGTCCAGCACGCAGAAACTATGTAAACATATACATAGGCAAGAAAAGGAAAATAAAAGGACAGAGCTTAAACCAGACCTTAGAATGGCCGGACTAATACGCTAGAGACAGAGAATGGTCAAAGGGAAAGCCGAGGTCAAGGAAGCCAGAAAATACACAATACCGTTTACACAAGCCAAGTCAGGGAAACCAGAATTCAGAATAACCAGGGAAAAGCCAAGATCAGGATACCAGGAAATCAGATTCACAATGATAAAGCACTCTCAGGAGACCAGGAACCGGAAATCACGACAGGGCAAGGTACTGGGGTGAGCTAGGGATTTAAATATCATGCGGCGGGCCGGCACCCGCGACACCCTGTTACGTCCCCCTCATCAGGCCTTTTTTAGTCGACTGTATTGCCCACTGTCAGTCCCTTCGGGATCCATCCCTCATTCATCTTTATAAAGGTGAGGTAATCTAGACTTTTTTGACCTAGACGACTTCTCTTCTCAGACAATACCTCCTGCTGCACTGAAGGTCCTTTCTGACAGGACACTTGAAGCGGGGCAGGCCAGAAGTTCTATCGCAAATTGGGATAGCTCAGGCCATAGGTCAAGCCTGCACACCCAGTAGTCAAGGGGTTCATCGCTCCTCAGAGTGTCGATATCTGCAATTAAGGCGAGGTAGTCTGCTACCTGTCGGTCAAGTCGTTCTCTGAGAGTGGACCCCGAAGGGCTGTGGCGATGCGTAGGACTTAAAGAGCTCTGCATGTCCTCCATCAACAACACATCTGTAAAGCGTCCTGTCCTTGCCGGCGTGGTCGTGGGAGGAGGAGGATTACTATCACCTCTTCCCCTGTTAGATTCCAGTTGTGCTGTGACATCACCCTTATACGCTGTGTAAAGCATACTTTTTAATTGATTTTGGAACTGCTGCATCCTTTCCGACTTTCAGGCACTTTCTGCTTATACTGGGGGTCTAGTAGCGTGGACAAACAGTACAGGTCATTCTCCTTCAGCCTTTTATACGAGGGTCCCTCAACAGGCACGACAGCATGAAAGACCCCATTTGCACAAGGTTGGATGCCGAGCTACTCATGTCCTATTCCTCGCCCTCAGTGATCTCACTGAAGGTATGTTCTTCCCCCCAGCCACGTACAACACCACAGGTACCAGATAGGTGACAATGAGCACCCTGGGATGCCTGTTGTGGTTGGTCTTCCTCCTCCTCCTGAAAGCCACATTCCTCCTCTGACTCCTCTTCCTCACAATCCTCTTCCAGCGTTGCCGCAGGTCCAGCAAGCGATGCTGATAAGGCTGTTTCTGGTGGTGATGGTGACCACAAATCTTCCTCTTCCTCTTCACGCTCATCTACGGCCTGATCCAGCACTCTTTGCAGGGCACGCTCCAGGAAGAAAACAAATGGTATGATGTCGCTGATGGTGCCTTCAGTGCGACTGACTTGGTTTGTCACCTCCTCAAAAGGATGCATGAGCCTACAGGCATTGCGCATGAGCGTCCAGTAACGTGGCAAAAAAATTCCCAGCTCCGCAGAGGCTGTCCTAGCACCTCGGTCATACAAATACTCGTTAACGGCTTTTTCTTTTTGGAGCATGCGGTCGAACATAAGAAGTGTTGAATTCCAACGTGTCGGGCTGTCGCAAATCAAGCGCCTCACTGGCATGTTTTTTCGCCACTGGATATCTGAAAAGTGCGCCATGGCCATGTAGGAACGCCTGAAATGGCCACACACCTTCCTGGCCTGCTTCAGGACGTCCTGTAAGCCTGTGTACTTATGCACAAAGCGTTGTACGATCAGATTACACACATGTGCCATGCACGGCACATGTGTCAACTTGCCCAAATGCAATGCCGCCAACAAATTTCTTCCGTTGTCACAAACCACTTTGCCAATCTCCAGTTGGTGCGGAGTCAGCCACTGATCCACCTGTGCATTCAGGGCGGACAGGAGTGCTGGTCCGGTTTGACTCTCTGCTTTCAGGCAAGTCAACCCCAAGACGGCGTGACACTGCCGTATCCGGGATGTGGAATAGTACCTGGGGAGCTGGGGTGGTGCCGTTGATGTGGAGCAAGACGCAGCAGCAGAAGAGGACTCAGCCGAGGAGGTTATGGAAGAGGATGGAGTAGGAGGAGTAGAGGAGGTGGCAGCAGGCCTGCCTGCAAGTCGTGGCGGTGTCACCAACTCCTCTGCAGAGCCACGCATTCCATGCTTGGCAGCCGTCAGCAGGTTTACCTAATGCGCAGTGTAGGTGATATACCTGCCCTGACCATGCTTTGCAGACCAGGTATCAGTGGTCAGATGGACCCTTGCCCCAACACTGTGTGCCAGACATGCCATTACTTTCTTTTGCACAATCGAGTACAGGTTGGGGATTGCCTTTTGTGCAAAGAAATTTTGGCCGGGTACCATCCACTGCCGAGTCCCAATAGCTCCAAATTTGTTGAACGCCTCAGACTCCACCAGCTTGTACGGTAAAAGCTGGCGGGCTAAGAGTTCAGTCAAGCCAGCTATCAGACGCCGGGCAAGGGGGTGACTTTGTGACATTGGCATCTTATGATCAAACATGTCCTTGACAGACACCTGACTGTGGGCAGATGAGCAGGAACTGCTCAAGGCGAGAGACGGAGGGGCGGATGGTTGAGAAGGGGCAAGGAGGACAGCAGTGGTTAACGTGGTTGAAGATGCTGGACCAGGAGGAGGATGGCGGCTTTGAGTTTGTGTGCTGCTTGTACTCATGTGTTGATCCCATAGGCGTTTGTGATGTGCGATCATGTGCCTTCACAAAGCAGTTGTACCTAGGTGGGTGTTGGACTTCTAACGACTCACTTTCTTTTGGCACAGGTTGCAAATGGCATCGCTGTTGTCAGAGGCAGACACACACAAAAAAAGCCACACTGCTGAGCTCTGCAATAACGGCATTCTGGTGGTGGCAACAGCATGCGTTGATTGGCGTGCTGTCTGGCTGACCCCGGGTGCCGATGCATTCTGTCTGACTGTGCCACTTGCTCCTTGCGACGACCTCCCCCTGCTTCCAACTCGTCTCATCCTCCTCCTCTCTGTCTCCCAATCTGAACTTTCCCCCTGTTCTTCTTCTCTTCTAGCGGGCACCCAAGTGACATCCACGGACGTATCGTCATCATCAACCGCTTCACTTGTATCTGACAACTCAGCAAAGGTACAACATCATCATCATCACACCGTACGTCCATGTGTGTAATGCTGCCTGACTGAGACATATCCCTGTTATCTACATCCTCTGGCAATAATGGTTGCGCATCACTCATTTCTTCCAACTGATGTGTAAATAACTCCTCTGACATACCAAGTGAAGCTGCTGTGGTGCTAGTGTTGGTGGTGGCGGCAGGCTGGCGAGTGGTAACTTGAGAGGTGCCCGAAGCTAAGCTGGAGGAGGATGGTGTGTCAAGGTTCCGAGCGGAAGCTGTAGAAGATTGGGTGTCCTGTGTTAGCCAGTCAACTATGTCCTCAGAACTTTTCGAGTTCAGGGTACGTGGCCTCTGAACACTGGGCATTATTCTAGGGCCAAAGGGAATCACAGCACAACGACCACGACGGCCCCTGCGGGGTGGCCTGCCTCTGCCTGTCATTTTTTTTTCGATTAGTGGTACTATGCGTGAAAGCTACTGTGACAATAGATATGAGTGGCACTCTGCAGTGGCAGAAGTTGGCAGAGTAGACGCTGTAGGCCTGACACACACGCTTGCAGACAACTAACTGCTATTCAATCTATTACAGTCAAAATTGTATTTTTTTTTTTTTTTAATGTACACTACTGTTACACCAGATATAAGTTGCACTGGTGTGACACTGTGCCCTGGCAGGCCCTAAAACGCAAACGCGTGAAGGAAACTGACTGCTATTATATTACAGTCCAAAAAGTTTAGTTTTTTTGTTAAATGCAAGCTATTGTGACACCGGATATGAGTGGTGGCACTGGGCAAGTGGGCACGGTATACGCTGTGAGCCTGACACACACGCTGGCAGACATCTAACTGCTATTCAATCTATTACAGTCAAAATTGTATTTATTTTTTAAAATGTACACTACTGATACACCAGATATGAGTTTCACTGGTGTGACACTGTGCCCTGGCAGACACTAAAACGCAAACGCGTGAAGGAAACTGACTGCTATTATATTACAGTCCAAAAATGTTGTTTTTTTTTTTTTTTAAATGCAAGCTATTGGGACACCAGTGAGTGAATGGTGGCACTGGGCAGGCCCTGAAACGCACACTGGTGAAGGAAACTGACTGCTATTATATTATAGTCCAAAAAGTTTTGTTTTTTTTAAATGCAAGCTATTGGGACACCAGTGAGTGGTGGAACTGGGCAGGCCCTGAAACGCACACTCGTGAAGGAAACTGACTGCTATTATATTACAGTCAAAAAAGTTTATTTTTTTTTAAATGCAAGCTATTGTGACACCAGTGAGTGAGTGGTGGCACTGGGTAGGCCCTGAAACGCACACTGGTGAAGGAAACTGACTGCTATTATAATACAGTCAAAAAAGTTTTGTTTTTTTTAAATGCAAGCTATTGGGACACCAGTGAGTGGTGGAACTGGGCAGGCCCTGAAACGCACACTCGTGAAGGAAACTGACTGCTATTATATTACAGTCAAAAAAGTTTATTTTTTTTTAAATGCAAGCTATTGGGACACCAGTGAGTGAATGGTGGCACTGGGCAGGCCCTGAAACGCACACTGGTGAAGGAAACTGACTGCTATTATATTACAGTCAAAAAAGTTTTTTTTTTTTTTAAATGCAAGCTATTGGGACACCAGTGAGTGAGTGGTGGCGCTGGGCAGGCCCTGAAACGCACACTAGTGAAGGAAACTGACTGCTATTATATTATTATAGTCAAAAGTTTTGTTTTTTAAATGCAAGCTATTGGGACACCAGTGAGTGGTGGAACTGGGCAGGCCCTAGAAGCATACACTCGTGAAGGAAACTGACTGCTATTATATTACAGTCAAAAAGTTTTTGTTTTTTTAAATGCAAGCTATTGGGACACCAGTGAATGAGTGGTGGCACTGGGCAGGCCCTGAAACGCACACTCGTGAAGGAAACTGACTGCTATTATATTACAGTCAAAAAAGTTTTGGTTTTTTTAAATGCAAGCTATTGGGACACCAGTGAGTGAGTGGTGGCACTGGGCAGGCCCTGAAACGCACACTCGTGAAGGAAACTGACTGCTATTATATTACAGTCAAAAAGTTTTTTTTTTTTTTAAATGCAAACTATTGGGACATCAGTGAGTGAGTGGTGGCACTGGGCAGGCCCTGAAACGCACACTCGTGAAGGAAACTGACTGCTATTATATTACAGTCAAAAAAGTTTTTTTTTTTAAATGCAAGCTATTGGGACACCAGTGAGTGAGTGGTGGCACTGGGCAGGCCCTGAAACGCACACTAGTGAAGGAAACTGGCTGCTATTATATTACAGTCCAAAAAGTTTTTTTTTTTTTTAAATGCAAGCTATTGTGACACCAGTGAGTGAGTGGTGGCACTGGGCAGGCCCTGAAACGCACACTTGTGAAGGAAACTGACTGCTATTATATTACAGTCAAAAAAGTTTTTTTTTTTTTAAATGCAAGCTATTGTGACACCAGTGAGTGAGTGGTGGCACTGGGCAAGTGGGCACAGTATATGCTGTGAGCCTGACACACAGGCTGGCAGGCAGGCAACTGCAATTACATTACACAGAAAAAAAAGCAGACATGTTCTAGCCCTAAAAGGGGCTTTTTAGGGTGCTGTCCTTACAGCAGAGATCAGATGAGTCCTTCAGGACTGTAGTGGACACTGAATACACTAGCCTAGCTAACAATTTTCCTATCAAATCAGCAGCAGCTACACTGTCCCTCCTCTCACTAAGAATGCAGCTTCACAATTAATGTAAAATGGATGCTGTCTAGGAGGTGGGAGGGTCTGGGAGGGAGGGTCTGCTGCTGATTGGCTGGAATGTGTCTGCTGACTGTGAGGTACAGGGTCAAAGTTTACTCAATGATGACGAATAGGGGGTGGACCGAACAGCGCATATAATCGCCATCCGTGGCGTACGCGAAAAAGCGATGTTCGCCAGGAACTATTCGCCAGCGAACCGTTCGGGACATCACTGATAAGGGAGAGTAGAATTCTATCCCTAACCAAACAGATTAAAAATTTGGAGGACCTACACTCCAGAGACCACTCATTAGCCACATACAAGACATTAATAACAATGCGAACTGAACAGAAGAAAAAAAGAAAATTAACTTGAAAAAACACACATACTATACAAAGGGGGGAAGGGGGAAAAGTTGCTAGCACAGGCCTTGAGACAAGGCAAACAATCGACATTCATAGCTGGCATAAAACTACAAAATGGGAAATACACCCAAATGATGCCTGACATCCTGAGAGCATTCTCAGAATATTATACAGGGCTCTATAACCTCGGGGAATCACTGCCCGATCCCTCAGAAATACAAAACGTTCTTCAAGAATGGATCAAACGCACACTCCCAGTGAACAAGAGAAATTTCTTAGAGAATCCCATCTCAGCCGAAGAATTCCACTTTACAGTCAGGAAACTTCCATTAGGGAAAAGCCCAGGCCCTGACGGCCTTACTGGCAAATATTATAAATCTATGGCCCATAGCCTAGAACAACCATTTCTTAGGGCATTCAATGCCAGGGATTTAAAACACACCATTCTCCACTCAGCACTAAAAGCAACTATAGCCTTAATACCAAAGGAAGGGAAAGACCCAACCAATTGCGGGAGTTATAGACCCATCTCACTAATAAATATCGACATTAAGATTTTCACAAAAATTCTGACCAATAGATTGAAACCCCTCCTCCCGGGTCTAAAACATGACGACCAGGTGGGATTCGTCCCAAGTAGAGAGGTGAAAAACAATACTACCAAAATCATCAACCTAATGCACTGGGCGATCACCAATGGTAAATCCTCTCCCAGCATCCTATTAGCAATCGATGCAGAGAAAGCATTTGATAGGGTGGGCTGGTCATGATAGCCACAATGCAAAACCTGGTTTTGGGGAGAGGTGGGTGGATTGGCTTGGAGCAATATAATCAACCCCTACAGCTAAAATTAGAATCAATGGGCAACTAACTGACCCTGTTCCCAACCGCAACGGAACTAGACAGGGCTGTCCTCTGTCCCACTTAATCTTTATTCTGACATTAGAGCCATTCATACAAGGGATCAGAGATAACCACATGATAAGGGGCTTTAAAATCAATAAAGAAGAGTATAAGGTGTCTTTTATTCACAGTCGCAGAATCTAGTACATCCCTTCCTCAAATTCTTAAAGAAATGGACCAATACAGCAGGGTTTCAAATTTCAAAGCCAACATTACTAAATGTGAAATTCTTCCGCTCAATATCACCCAGGGACTGGAGAAACACCTCAGGCAATCATTCACCTTCAGTTAGGCAAGTAGCTCCATTAAATATCTGGGAGTGCATCTGGCCGGAAATTTAGATCACCTTTTGAACATAATTTCCCACCAACTTTAAGGACAATAAACTCAGACTTGTCAAAGTGGCACAAACCGGGATTTAGTTGGTTCTGCCTAGTAAATATTAGACTTGGGCATTCATATTCATACGAATGGATTTTCGTATGAAAATATGCATTTTCTTCCATTCTTACGAATACTGAATACCGAATGGGTATCCAAACTAAAGAACGAACAAACGAATGGCTATTTACCGAAAATCTTATGTTTGTTCATTCATTCGGCATTTTGATTTACACTCTGTGTGAATTACACTTTCATTCGTTATTTCTGTTCACTTCCTTCAAATCCGATGGAATTGAGCCAAACCAACGAATGCATTCTAATGAATGTGCCTTTAGTTCATTCGTATCACTAGTTCGGCTTTTTGAATTACAGGCCGTCAGTAGTGTAATGTATTGCAATACAAACTACCGAACGAGCAGCGTTCGTGAACCTAACGCACAAATCATTCATGCTTTCTCAAAGCATTGCATTGCTTTACATGAGGATGGTAGAAAAACGAATTAACTAATGAACTAATGAACTGATTTGCCTCAATAAATCTAGATATATTTTGCATTGAAGGACTGCCTTCAGTTGAAACTTTTTTTTTTTTTACAGTTTTGTTTGGCAGTATGTAAAAGCCTATTTAATTGGCTACTACTTTCCCACTCCCTTATAAAATGATACTGTGTTGCCAGTACCACCTGCCAGGGAAGCATGATGATTCATGAGCCCAAGAAACTAAGCAAAAGCAATGCATTGACTATAGTGACTATAGTGAGTGGTGTTCGGTAGTTTACTAATAGTGCCAATACATTTTCATGCGATTGGCAGCATTCGTGCATTTGACGGTTCGGGAGTTAGTTCGGGAGTTTTAGGCATAAATAGATTAGAACATTGTTCAATGCCATGTGTTGTGAGATCAATGTATGAAAATTTAAACGAATGAATGATTTTACTGCGTTCACTTGAGGCTATTCATTATTTAGGGATTAGGAAACTTACTTTTATGATTGCATTGTATTTGCAATGTCATTCGACATACGAATGACTATAGTGAGTGGTGTATGGTAGTTTACTAATAGTGCCAATACATTTTCATGCGACTGGCAGCGTTCGTGCATTTGACGGTTCGGGAGTTATTTTGGGAGTTTTGGGCGCAAATTAAACGAAATACAGCATTCAATGCCATTGCCATGTTGTTAGATCAATGTACAAAATTTGAAACAAATGGTTTTACTGAGTTCAATTGAAGCTATTCGGTATTTAGGGATTAGGGAACATAGTTTTATGCATTCAATTCATTTGGTTCAATTAAATCGTGCCGAATGAACGAACGAGTTTAGCCGAAATGAAAATACTAACAAATATCGTACGAAAATTAATGGAAGAATTGACGAATTTCGGTTCTGACTAAACTAATTTTTTTTTCGTACAAAACGAAAATTTCTGAAGTGCCCAAGTCTAGATTATAAATAGAAATAAAAAAATCTCCTCTATCTGTCTACCCAGGAGGATTTTATTTCCCCTTCTGCAGCTTATTACCTGCAGCTGAGCAATCGGTTGGAGACAATGCAAAACCCTGGCCTGGACCACTTTTCTCCCAGTTACTTGCAGCATTGGCCTACCCTACTCTCCGAATTCTCCACCCCAGGGACTCACATCTAAACATTCCTTTATGTTACATACAACACATACTCCCCCTGGAGTTAAATGTCATATGCCTCTCTGAACAATTTAGCGGAACTATAAACTCGCTCACAATCAACACCATTCACCTTATCACATTACCCAGACATATGCTGGAGATGCAAAGCCCAAAAAGTTATTTTTCCATATCTGGTGGGAGAATCAATCGCTCCAATTATTTTGGAATATGATCTATGTTAAAATTCAAAAACTACTCAAAAAACCCTTTCAATTCGATCCCATATTATTTCTATTCCAAATCAATTTATATAAAATTTTTGTTTTAGACTCGTTTATTGTTATCCATCTTCTGACTGCCACTAAACTACTTGTAGCCAGAAATTGGAAGACGGTTATAGCCCTGTGCTGGCTAACAGTTAGGTGTGCCGCTAGTTTTTCAGATCAAAATGGAGATGGGTATAGATAGACTAAATCAAGAGGAATCTGAGCAGGGGATTGAACGAATAATGATGATATAAAGGTTATGATAATATAATGACTGTTCTAATCCTCTTAAAATACTTTAGTCAGCTAACATCTAACTTGGTTTTTTTATTCTTTATCAGCATATTAAGCCTAGGCCTCTTCTGTCTTCCCTTGATTTATACCGCAGGGATATGTTTAATGTTGTTTGTTAAATGTTGTGCCTTATTTTTCTTTTTCCTCTCTCTGCTTATGTACAAGAGGCACATAATGTAATGTATGTTTGTTATTAAAATAAAGATCTATAATAAATATATAATATGTAAAAGACACTAATAATAATAAAAGATACTAGTTCCTGTGGCCATCCATGGCTTACACAATTTACTCACTGAAAATAACATTTATCATCCATTTTTAACTGGTAGTTTGTGTGCAATGGTACACATATTGTGTTTAAAAAAGAAAAATTAAATAAATCATCTATATAAAATTATCATGTTGAAAATTAAATTTAAGTGGCAATACAAAGGTTTATAAATGTAATATGGTAAAATAATCTGTCTGTCCGTCCGTCCATCCGACCGTCCATCCATCCACCTATAAAATGTTCCATTCTTGTATTTATTTGCAGATTAGTTCATGAACAAAATAGATGCAAATCCTGTATTTAGAATAACAGACTGTTCAGAGTTAATGAAGCTTTTGTCCATGTCTCATTTAATCTGTGGAAGTTATGCAGCTCTCTAAAACTCGTGGTCAGCATTAACCATTAGTGAGTGCAGTGGATTGCAAAGTGATGAGAAAGGTGGAGACAGAAAAGTTTCACATACAAAAAGATTGTATATTTGTTTCTTTATGTAGACAAGGCAGATCTGGAGCATAAAGAAAATTATTTGAGAACTGCTCTTTAGTTACAAGATCTATTAACCAGAATGTCGATCCGAGTTTATATTAACAAACCATACATGTGTGCATTCACATGCATAAATACACATGCACAACAAATCGCCACAATTTAGTATTTACTTTGTCAGTCAACTTCATCATATTTACCTTAGTGCTAAGAAAATGAGCATTCTTAACACTTTATACAATTATGTGGTCGAATGGGCAAACTCAAATCCCTTGAATAATTGTTACTTACCTCCCTCTAACCAATAGCAATCATAAGAATGTGATCATATTGTATGCTTCTAGTGGGTTTCTACTGCCTACATGAATAGGGTGAGATAAAATCCATGCCAATTATGATACCTGCTGGCCTTACAACAGCTCCCCAGAGTCGTGTCACATGATATGAGTCATTCTGGCATCATATTTGAAGAAGATCACTCAATTCAAGCTCCCTTTTTAGGCATTTGATAGTGTATCTCATGGACATTTTGTCAAAAAACATTTGATGCCATCTACCATCCATCCTGTAGGCCATGGAGCAGCATATCTAAGGGGAATGGGCCTTGACATTGCTAGGCATATAATGTGGGTAATGTTTGTGATGGGCTAAGAGAAAGTTGGGGGTGGAGATTTGCTATCGGAGTATATATAGGGGCCATTTTAGATTAAGGGCCATCTTAATTAATCCTCACTTACCTGTTGTTGTCCCACCATCCCTTTGTTTTAGCTCCCATTTGGTCAGGGCGGCGGGCGATGGATAGAAAAGTTGGGGTGTAGGTCATTTGTTCATCTGTAGGATAGTTTTAGTTCGCTAAGAACAGTTAGGTTTGGAATGGTATTGGTAGGTTTGAGATCATTGGTATCTCCGAACCTGGTGTATGTAGGGTGTATCTCGGTATACCCCTACATTTTTAAAACTGGAAAATCATGCCCTCAGTGGCAATGATTTATGTTTTACATATTATTTATATCTTATAATGTGATATAAATTATTATTGATGTGGGTCATTGTCGTGGTCAGAATTGCTAAAGGAATTTGGGTTAATATGTAATGTTTAAGTATATTGACAATGACCTTAAAATCTTATATGTTTATCTTTTACATCATTAAAGCTGTGATATTTTCTTCCCAAAACAAGATGTCTGAGTCTTCTTGCGGGTTATGGATTATGTAAAGCCTATGCCAAGAGGGTGACTATGCATATGTCAAATACTACTTGAGTCATATCCAGAAATACCTTGTCATGGTACTCCTAAGGGTTGTTATATACCATAAGAGTTTAATTGTTTAGTGATTTAGCTTGCATTTCAGATATTCTTTATTCATTACCCTTGACCCTAACTTACTATTTTGTTATATTGATCTTCTATATCCCTTGACTTAAGCTCATTTCAAACTTTTTTTGCCTGTTCTCATGTGTTTTTTCTCACTATATGCTTCTTTACGTCCAGCCACCCTAAAATCCATTGACATACTGCTAACTTGCTTTTCTGTTTGTCATTGTAAATAAGGTAGGATGATACAATCATTGTATTCATACAGATCATAATTATAAAATCAATGTTTATTTGTCAGCATACCATTATACAATCACACACACATGCAAAATCACATACACAGAGATACATATCCACCTGCTTGTTAATTTGTGTAGACTTACACCAGAGAATTACAGTATGCAATGATACCATATTTATTGGACAAACATAATACTTAAAAGACAAGGTTTCAAGATTTTTCCTCTCTTCTTTCAGACCCGAAGAATACTCTGGTCTTTTGGCATCTTGTCTACTGGACTAATATGACTAATCCAATCTACACTATCTATATATATCTCTCTCTCTATGTATATATATGTATATATTTAAATCCAAAAAGGTGGCAGCACTCACGAAATTAAAAGTTCTAATCTTTATTTGTTCATGTTAAAAAAAATCAAAAAATTGGTTTTGATCCTGATGAAAGTCCCATACAGAGGACTGAAACGTTGATTTTTTTAACATGAACAAATAAAGATTAGGACTTTTAATTCCATGAGTGCTGCCACCTTTTTGGATTTCTGGATAACTAAGCCCTGGCTTAGCACCCGGCAAACAAGGGACTATTAAAGCGTGAGTGCAAGAGATCTTTCTTTTTTCTTTATATATATATATATATATATATATATATATCAAAGAGTTGTGTAATGAAACAGCTGTCCATGAGTGGTTCATTGGCTTTGCTCCTCTTCATGAGTTGTGTTTCAAAGCTGTTGTATACAGCAAACACATAATCCAAAGAATCCATGTGTAAAGTGGAATTATGAGGCAAAAATTTGGTTCTTTGTTGAGTTCATTTGCATATGCCTATCCAGAATCCCTTGCAGTAGTGAGATCACTGTTAAAGTGAGATTTCTGTGAGAAAAGCAAGTCTTATGGCTTGACTGGTGTGTATATTTGTGTTTAGCAATGTATTAACTAATAAATATATATAATATATATATATATATATATATATATATATATATATATATATATATGTATATATATTATTTTTTTTAATTAAACTTAATGAAATTTTATTAAATTCATTATGCTTATTATGTTTTATATTTAAATAGTCTAACAAGCGAGCACAAACCTCTATATTTCAAAGGTCTTTGCAGGCAATTTTCACATAACTTATGCTATATTGCCACTGTGTGCTTAGTCTTACAGGAGCCTTAACTATATAAGAGTATAAAATACACAGTCCCTTAGGATATGTGAGAGTACAAAATTGGGTCAATTTGTTTGTCCACCAAGACCAACTTAGTTAGAAATGCATAATAACAAAAGTGTTTTTTTTTTTTATGTTAGTTACATGTTAATATAGGCTGATAAAGGCCTCAAGCTAATTTAGTTCAACTTTTCACACATCTGTAGTTTTGTTATTGATCCCAAATAAGGTTAAAAAAAACTATTTCATATTTTGCCACAATTGAGAGAAACAATCCTTCCTGACTCTAAATATTTCACCTTGAATCAACAAGCTGTTATTTCCCATAGTAAATATATTTTTCTGAAGTATTCCGTTCTTTAAAAAAAACAAAAAACATCCAGATATTGTTTAAAAAATTGTACAGAATCTGATGAAACAACCTCTTTAGGAAAAAGATTTCACATCTTTATTGTTCTTACAGTAGCGGACCCTTCTTCCACCACAGGTAAAATAGCCTTTTTACAACTCTAAATGGGCATCCTTTTTGTCATTTGTACAGTCTGTCAGGATTACTAATTGATCCAGCACGCAGAAATAATATCACACCTAGGATTAAGGATATTGTCTAAACGGACCTTAGAATGGCCGGATTTAACGTACCTAAGAATAGTCAAAATACTTGCCGAGGTCAGGGATACAGAATGAGAAACATCGATGAGGAAAAGCCAAAGGTCAAGGATACCAGAAATCAGGGAAGTCAAAAGGAACCAAAAATAATACGATCAGGAACGCACTCTCGGGTAACCAGCAAAAGGAAACCACGACAGGGCAATGAGTGAAAGAAAAAATGAGTTTAAATAATCCTCCTGCAAATCTGATTGGCCTTACCTCACCTTTGACCCTAAAAAGTGTGTGCATCTTTTGCGTGATGTCACATGCACATCGGCATCGTCATTACCCCGTGAAGCTATAATATGGCATGGATCCGCAGCGGACGGCATCTACCGAAATGTTACGTAAGTCAGGTATCACGGCGCAGGACCACTGGGCGGCACTTCCATCACTCTCAGGAAGGTAACCTTCACTACAATCTCCACATAGAGAGGATGGATACGTGACACAGTCCTGTTAATGAAAAGGTTTATGAAAGTGTTTACTAGATAAATGTTTGTACTTGCCCTGTTCATATCTGTATAATGTTAACTTGTCTCCTGTTAATTTATTTTACATTCCAATGAAATTTGAAATTAACATGAGCATACCAGTACAGTTTTAATCTGAGCCCTCATCCACACATGATTGCATTGTTGTATAACAAAGTCCTTTGTTACTTTCCTCCACACTTTTTCTGACAGAGAATCATTGGAGTTATAGTACATCAGCATAAGAAGCAGATGTCCAGTTGATTCAATAGCAGAACAGCGTGCACTAAAGCCACAATTATAAGAAGTAAAAATATTATTTTTTATTAAAGTTTAGTATTTATATTTTAAAATTATAAGGATATTTATGATAAGCTTTCATGAGAAACTTGCAAATATGTTTTGAAATGGAATCCAACAAGCAGTACTACTTGGGTTTATTTAGTCTATAAGTATACACTTCCAATTTAATGTATTTAAATGTCACATTGTATCTCCAACATTACTGCACAGTTGGAACTTTCATGGGAAAGGCAAGTAGCACTAAAGTCATTATAGACCAATGTGTCTTGCTATATATTTGTTCTGTAAACACTTTCATCTTTGAAATTTGTTAATTTGGGTCTGGAATAAATCCTAGGTCTTTGATTTTAAATTTGACATTTTGGTTGAGTGCTGTCCCAGCATGTTGTTGATATATTGTTAGCACTGGGCAATGAACCTTGCATAATTTTCAATTTGAATGCTCATGAACTGCTTTTGTCTTTTTTTCTTTAAGGTTTTTAAGTAAAATAATTTCCAGTCGCACAAACATTACAACTATTAAAGGAATATCTGTATAACATTTTATTTGCCATTTATAAGTAATGTTTCATAATATATATAAACAATATATCATATATGTATATATAGACAAAAAAGGACAATTGTGTGGTAAAAACTACTAATCTCAATAAAAATATACAGCTTCCTCTAAGGATATCCCAGAAAGTATCTCTTTAAACAGAAAACACAACCTCAAATACAGAGGATGCAGCTGTAGAACTACAAAACAGAAAATTTAATAGTGTAATACAGTATGAGAAAACAGAAGGCGTATACCGCGCCTAGTGATATTTATATACAAGAAGATACATACATATATCCTTGAATATTCCAATCGTTTATAACCTCAAAAAGATTAAAATACAGAATAATAGTGCAATACAGTAAATTAAATATTTGGAATAAAATATTAAAATGTGAGCAATTATAGCTGTGTGCAATCCACTCACATTTGGGTGAGCTATAACAGAGCTCTACTGTGAAGCGCCTGGACGGTACAATCCCCGTCTAAGGATTCGTAGTAATTGCCACGGATGTTCTCAAAGTGCAGTGTGCATAATAGACATAAAAAGAGATAGCAGCAATATGGTGAAGTAAGTACTGATGGTGTATTCAATAATAAAAGTAATGTACTTACAATTTCCAGAGCATATAACTTGCTCTAGTATAAACAGCCTAGGTGGTATAATCCCCACCAAGGATATGCAGGATCCAGGAAGTAAAGAAATAATATATATAAAAAAGTAACTTTAACAAAGTATACTTTAATATAATAAAATAAAACAATATTGGATAAAAGATATGTATAAAAGTCCCACTTAACGCGTTTCGCCTAAACAGGCTTCTTCAGAAGTGTGGTGAAGGGTCCAAAAGTCCGTTTTTATATCCTGGTTAATGAGGTGATAGTTTCCTGCTGGGTTACTTCCTGATTCTGAGCTCCGGTTGACACGCACGCGTCATACCGGAAGTGACGCGATACGCGCGTCACACCGGAAATGGCGTGCCGCTCGCACCAAACTGAAATCTATTTGCGGCACAGAAAATAAAGAAAATAACAATGTTATAGCGCATTGGGACGCACGTATCTCCAATATGTGGAGTGCGTAGCGTACCGAGCGCTGCTCACTCTGAATAGCTCACAGAGTGAAATGTGGGCATGTGACATCATATAGACAGCCCGGCGGCCATCTTAAAAATGGGCAATCTCAAACATAAAGTAAATACTTAGATGCATTCTATATGCAAAAAACGAAGGAGTTTCTAGAAAGCATATACTTCCATTACAAAGATAATACTAATATAAAAATTAAAAAGAAAAAGGTGTTCATACAATTATAACACATAAGGGGTCTGCAATATAAATGTAAATCTCAAGCATCAAGATTTAAAATGATACTGACATAAGATCAATTAAAACAAATATATATATAAAACATATCTAGTATATAAAATATGTTAGAGGTATACAATATGCTAAACATAAGCATAAATAAGATTATACAAAAAAAGGCATAAAAAACATATAAAACATAAAAGGAACATAAAAATAACATAGAGAAGGCATGCCGTTCTTATATTTTGAGTACTGTTATAAAAAAGATGCTAAGAACGAAATGTACTGAGGGGGAGCAGAAGAAAAAAATAAATAAATAAATAAATAAAAAATAAATATAAAATATATATATATTTATGATATTATAAAAAATTGTATAAATCAAATTCTGCATTTAGCCCCTTAGGGTGCAGGGTATCTAACTGGTATACCCACTGCATTTCAGTTTGACCGATCTTTTTTATAACATCTCCTCCTCTCCAGTGGTTTTTAACTATTTTAATCCCAATAAATGTGAGCTGTTTAGGGTCATTGTTATGCATGCAGAAATGTGATGGTATTGAGTGATTACGTAGGCCTTTTTCTATATTTCTGCAATGTTCTGCAATTCTAATTTTTAATGGCCTGATTGTTCTGCCTACGTATTGGAGGCCACATGGGCATTCCAATAGATAAATAACGTTTTTACTATTGCATGTAATGACCTCTTTTATATTATATGATTTATTTGTATTACTTGATTTAAAATCTGTAATGGTTCTTTCGGTGGTTTTTGTTTTTTTACAAGCCACACAGCTATTACATTTGTAAAAACCTTTTTTGTCCATAAAATTTTTTATTCTATTAGGGCTATTTTTTGTAAAATTCTTAGTTAAATGCATTTTAAGATTAGGTGCTCCTCTAAATATAACTCTGGGTTTATCAGGGATTAGTTTACCTAGAATTTCGTCCTCTTTCAGTAAATGCCAGTGTTTAATTAAAATTTTTTTCAATTGTTTATTTTTATTATTATAATCAAGTACAATCGGTAGAGTGAAATCGAGGTTGTTTTGAGTTTTTGGAGTTTTAACCTTATGTAGGAGATGATTCCTATTTCTTGAAAATGTTTGGTTGATAGTTAAGTCAATGTGTTTGGCATTGTAGCCTTTTTGAATAAAACTTTTCTTCAATGTATCTGCTTGTCTTAAAAACACGGAATTATCTGAGCAATTTCTTTTTAGGCGCATCATTTGGCTTTTGGGTATACTGTCTAGCCAAATTTTGTTGTGACAACTATCAGTACTTATATAGTTATTTACATTGACGTCTTTAAAATGTGTTTTAGTTTGTATTTTATTATTCTCAATATATATATTTAAATCTAAATAAGTCACCATAGTCCTACTAAAATCTGCCGTTAAAACTATACCTTCTTCGTTATCATTTAAAAAAGAGATAAAATCCTTAGCTGAACTCTCAGACCCCTTCCAAATAAACAGAAGGTCATCTATATACCGGGAGTAGGATATCAGGCTTTCCACCCAGTCATGCCCCCTCCAGACGGACCGATCTTCCCATTCCGCCATATAGAGGTTGGCATAACTGGGTGCAAACCTAGTACCCATAGCTGTCCCGGTTTTTTGTAGATAAAAGCCATCTTTAAACCAAAAGTAGTTATGTTTTAAAATTAGATCTATACCTTCGATAATAAAATCTATTTGTTCCTGAAGCATAGAGTCATCTCTATCTCTCAGATCCATTTTAGAAGGAGATGACTCTATGCTTCAGGAACAAATAGATTTTATTATCGAAGGTATAGATCTAATTTTAAAACATAACTACTTTTGGTTTAAAGATGGCTTTTATTTACAAAAAACCGGGACAGCTATGGGTACTAGGTTTGCACCCAGTTATGCCAACCTCTATATGGCGGAATGGGAAGATCGGTCCGTCTGGAGGGGGCATGACTGGGTGGAAAGCCTGATATCCTACTCCCGGTATATAGATGACCTTCTGTTTATTTGGAAGGGGTCTGAGAGTTCAGCTAAGGATTTTATCTCTTTTTTAAATGATAACGAAGAAGGTATAGTTTTAACGGCAGATTTTAGTAGGACTATGGTGACTTATTTAGATTTAAATATATATATTGAGAATAATAAAATACAAACTAAAACACATTTTAAAGACGTCAATGTAAATAACTATATAAGTACTGATAGTTGTCACAACAAAATTTGGCTAGACAGTATACCCAAAAGCCAAATGATGCGCCTAAAAAGAAATTGCTCAGATAATTCCGTGTTTTTAAGACAAGCAGATACATTGAAGAAAAGTTTTATTCAAAAAGGCTACAATGCCAAACACATTGACTTAACTATCAACCAAACATTTTCAAGAAATAGGAATCATCTCCTACATAAGGTTAAAACTCCAAAAACTCAAAACAACCTCGATTTCACTCTACCGATTGTACTTGATTATAATAATAAAAATAAACAATTGAAAAAAATTTTAATTAAACACTGGCATTTACTGAAAGAGGACGAAATTCTAGGTAAACTAATCCCTGATAAACCCAGAGTTATATTTAGAGGAGCACCTAATCTTAAAATGCATTTAACTAAGAATTTTACAAAAAATAGCCCTAATAGAATAAAAAATTTTATGGACAAAAAAGGTTTTTACAAATGTAATAGCTGTGTGGCTTGTAAAAAAACAAAAACCACCGAAAGAACCATTACAGATTTTAAATCAAGTAATACAAATAAATCATATAATATAAAAGAGGTCATTACATGCAATAGTAAAAACGTTATTTATCTATTGGAATGCCCATGTGGCCTCCAATACGTAGGCAGAACAATCAGGCCATTAAAAATTAGAATTGCAGAACATTGCAGAAATATAGAAAAAGGCCTACGTAATCACTCAATACCATCACATTTCTGCATGCATAACAATGACCCTAAACAGCTCACATTTATTGGGATTAAAATAGTTAAAAACCACTGGAGAGGAGGAGATGTTATAAAAAAGATCGGTCAAACTGAAATGCAGTGGGTATACCAGTTAGATACCCTGCACCCTAAGGGGCTAAATGCAGAATTTGATTTATACAATTTTTTATAATACCATAAATATATATATATATATTTTTTTTTTTTTTTTTTTTTTTTTTTTTTTTTTTTTTTTTTTTTTTTTTTTTTTTTCCTCTTCTGCTCCCCCTCAGTACATTTCGTTCTTAGCATCTTTTTTATAACAATACTCAAAATATAAGAATGGCATGCCTTCTCTATGTTATTTTTATGTTCCTTTTATGTTCTATATGTTTTTTATGCCTTTTTTTGTATAATCTTATTTATGCTTATGTTTAGCATATTGTATACCTCTAACATATTTTATATACTAGATATGTTTTATATATATATTTGTTTTAATTGATCTTATGTCAGTATCATTTTAAATCTTGATGCTTGAGATTTACATTTATATTGCAGACCCCTTATGTGTTATAATTGTATGAACACCTTTTTCTTTTTAATTTTTATATTAGTATTATCTTTGTAATGGAAGTATATGCTTTCTAGAAACTCCTTCGTTTTTTGCATATAGAATGCATCTAAGTATTTACTTTATGTTTGAGATTGCCCATTTTTAAGATGGCCGCCGGGCTGTCTATATGATGTCACATGCCCACATTTCACTCTGTGAGCTATTCAGAGTGAGCAGCGCTCGGTACGCTACGCACTCCACATATTGGAGATACGTGCGTCCCAATGCGCTATAACATTGTTATTTTCTTTATTTTCTGTGCCGCAAATAGATTTCAGTTTGGTGCGAGCGGCACGCCATTTCCGGTGTGACGCGCGTATCGCGTCACTTCCGGTATGACGCGTGCGTGTCAACCGGAGCTCAGAATCAGGAAGTAACCCAGCAGGAAACTATCACCTCATTAACCAGGATATAAAAACGGACTTTTGGACCCTTCACCACACTTCTGAAGAAGCCTGTTTAGGCGAAACGCGTTAAGTGGGACTTTTATACATATCTTTTATCCAATATTGTTTTATTTTATTATATTAAAGTATACTTTGTTAAAGTTACTTTTTTATATATATTATTTCTTTACTTCCTGGATCCTGCATATCCTTGGTGGGGATTATACCACCTAGGCTGTTTATACTAGAGCAAGTTATATGCTCTGGAAATTGTAAGTACATTACTTTTATTATTGAATACACCATCAGTACTTACTTCACCATATTGCTGCTATCTCTTTTTATGTCTATTATGCACACTGCACTTTGAGAACATCCGTGGCAATTACTACGAATCCTTAGACGGGGATTGTACCGTCCAGGCGCTTCACAGTAGAGCTCTGTTATAGCTCACCCAAATGTGAGTGGATTGCACACAGCTATAATTGCTCACATTTTAATATTTTATTCCAAATATTTAATTTACTGTATTGCACTATTATTCTGTATTTTAATCTTTTTGAGGTTATAAACGATTGGAATATTCAAGGATATATGTATGTATCTTCTTGTATATAAATATCACTAGGCGCGGTATACGCCTTCTGTTTTCTTTATTACTCACTCACAAGATTGGGGAATCTTTGTTTTGTATACTGCTGCCTGATCACTATAGTGAGCGCCTATCATTCTCTCTCTTTTTTAATACAGTATGAGACACAGCCATGTGAGTTGGCAGAATTGAACTCATGGAATGCAGACGAACGGTGTCGCCGTAGGGTGCCTACTCTTACAATTGTTTGTAATGCTGTTTTTTTCCTGTTTAGGATTACTTGTTTTGCTGTTTTTTATTTTTATTGTTTTAAATATTTTATTGAGGACTCTGAAGAAGTCTCATTTGTTATGGACGAAACGCGTAGGATCAATTGCTGTATTTTATGATTGTTATATCAAATAAATCAGATCCATATTTGAAATATACCCTGAGTCCTGCCTTCCATATTGGTGTGGTGATTGTCATCAGGAGTGGAGGAATCCTGTATCAACCACCCTCAATTCTAAGCGGAGCCACCTCAAGGCTATATTATTCATCTGCATTCCATGAGTATAATGTTGCCAGTGCACATACCTGTGTGTCATACTATATAACGTTATTATAGTTTCTGTTTTGTAGCTCTACAACTGTATCCTCTGTAATTTTGGTTTAGTTTGCTACATCATAAATACATTATCTGTATTTTAAACTGTTAATGTATTTTCTTACCTTAGTTAAATATTAAAGAAAATATAAGTTCCATGTGTATCCATTTTTTTTTTTTTTCCTCTTCTGCTCCCCCTCAGTACATTTCGTTCTTAGCATCTTTTTTATAACAATACTCAAAATATAAGAATGGCATGCCTTCTCTATGTTATTTTTATGTTCCTTTTATGTTCTATATGTTTTTTATGCCTTTTTTTGTATAATCTTATTTATGCTTATGTTTAGCATATTGTATACCTCTAACATATTTTATATACTAGATATGTTTTATATATATATTTGTTTTAATTGATCTTATGTCAGTATCATTTTAAATCTTGATGCTTGAGATTTACATTTATATTGCAGACCCCTTATGTGTTATAATTGTATGAACACCTTTTTCTTTTTAATTTTTATATTAGTATTATCTTTGTAATGGAAGTATATGCTTTCTAGAAACTCCTTCGTTTTTTGCATATAGAATGCATCTAAGTATTTACTTTATGTTTGAGATTGCCCATTTTTAAGATGGCCGCCGGGCTGTCTATATGATGTCACATGCCCACATTTCACTCTGTGAGCTATTCAGAGTGAGCAGCGCTCGGTACGCTACGCACTCCACATATTGGAGATACGTGCGTCCCAATGCGCTATAACATTGTTATTTTCTTTATTTTCTGTGCCGCAAATAGATTTCAGTTTGGTGCGAGCGGCACGCCATTTCCGGTGTGACGCGCGTATCGCGTCACTTCCGGTATGACGCGTGCGTGTCAACCGGAGCTCAGGATCAGGAAGTAACCCAGCAGGAAACTATCACCTCATTAACCAGGATATAAAAACGGACTTTTGGACCCTTCACCACACTTCTGAAGAAGCCTGTTTAGGCGAAACGCGTTAAGTGGGACTTTTATACATATCTATTATCCAATATTGTTTTATTTTATTATATTAAAGTATACTTTGTTAAAGTTACTTTTTTATATATATTATTTCTTTACTTCCTGGATCCTACATATCCTTGGTGGGGATTATACCACCTAGGCTGTTTATACTAGAGCAAGTTATATGCTCTGGAAATTGTAAGTACATTACTTTTATTATTGAATACACCATCAGTACTTACTTCACCATATTGCTGCTATCTCTTTTTATGTCTATTATGCACACTGCACTTTGAGAACATCCGTGGCAATTACTACGAATCCTTAGACGGGGATTGTACCGTCCAGGCGCTTCACAGTAGAGCTCTGTTATAGCTCATCCAATTGTGAGTGCATTGCACACAGCTATAATTGCTCACATTTTAATATTTTATTCCAAATATTTAATTTACTGTATTGCACTATTATTCTGTATTTTAATCTTTTTGAGGTTATAAACGATTGGAATATTCAAGGATATATGTATGTATCTTCTTGTACATAAATATCACTAGGCGCGGTATACGCCTTCTGTTTTCTTTATTACTCACTCACAAGATTGGGGAATCTTTGTTTTGTATACTGCTGCCTGATCACTATAGTGAGCGCCTATCATTCTCTCTCTTTTTTAATACAGTATGAGACACAGCCATGTGAGTTGGCAGAATTGAACTCATGGAATGCAGACGAACGGTGTCGCCGTAGGGTGCCTACTCTTACAATTGTTTGTAATGCTGTTTTTTTCCTGTTTAGGATTACTTGTTTTGCTGTTTTTTATTTTTATTGTTTTAAATATTTTATTGAGGACTCTGAAGAAGTCTCATTTGTTATGGACGAAACGCGTAGGATCAATTGCTGTATTTTATGATTGTTATATCAAATAAATCAGATCCATATTTGAAATATACCCTGAGTCCTGCCTTCCATATTGGTGTGGTGATTGTCATCAGGAGTGGAGGAATCCTGTATCAACCACCCTCAATTCTAAGCGGAGCCACCTCAAGGCTATATTATTCATCTGCATTCCATGAGTATAATGTTGCCAGTGCACATACCTGTGTGTCATACTATATAACGTTATTATAGTTTCTGTTTTGTAGCTCTACAACTGTATCCTCTGTAATTTTGGTTTAGTTTGCTACATCATAAATACATTATCTGTATTTTAAACTGTTAATGTATTTTCTTACCTTAGTTAAATATTAAAGAAAATATAAGTTCCATGTGTATCCATTTTTAATGAATTTGTAAGTCCACCAACATGTATATAATCAACACATACATGTTTTACTTAATTTTCCATTTTGCAAATCTTGATGATAAATATTTTTTATATTTACCTATCAACAATCATGTATGTCTGTTTGTGTATCTGTGTATTTATATCATATATCGCTCGATCAGTGATAGAAAAGAAAACCCCACATTGTCAATTCAGGAGTGAGTATAAAATTAAAAAAAAGTTTGAAAAGAATATTTGGTTTGGAAGGGGAACCTAATGATTATAAGCATATACTTATTCAGATTCTTCTTAAGAATGCCCTAAATTTGCTTCATTTTCTTGCTTGTTAAATAATTATAGGGTAGCAACTTATTAATATTACCAATGCTAATCGGAACATACTTATTGAACTACAATTAGGAATGTAAACTCTCGTTACACAATGGATGTGATGAGAAGGCAATGCCCCTTAATAAACGTCTTTAAATAATGTTCAGCACAAAAACACAGATTGGTGTGAGAAACAATAAATCTTATTCACAATGCCCCAAGTTGAAAAAATATTGACACATTTCAGAAGTCAAACATTTCATAGACACAATAAAGGCTGCTTGAAAAGGTGTTTTTTTTATTTGTATTTTTGTATTTTTTATTTTTCTATTTACCACAAAGATATGTTATTAGCTTACTGGTATAACTCCAGAGGAAACCACAATGTGATTCCATTGTGGTTTTAAATATAAGAGAGACCATTTTATGGCATACATGTGATGCCTAAATTGACTTAGTGAAATTAACCCTTTCAGTTTCACTTCAAATAACTGATGATAACTAAAAAAAAACAATATCACATTTTAGCACTAGAACTAGAATTGTTAATCATGCAACTTTAAAATACATGCACAAAATTTGATATTGTTTAGAGTCTCTGAAATTCCTGTTACTGGATGATTTCTACTAGAAAGCAGAAGCATCAAATTGAAGCATATTGTTAATTTGTTTCTGCCTAGACATGTAACTTGAGATGTACTTGACCTACCTGGCTTGCACTTGTTAATCAATGCTCTCTAAATCCTGCTATGCTTTTAAGTGTCTCATTAACCAGTAAAACTGTAAACACTTTTTTTGATGCAGGATCTTCTATGTGCTCCAGGATGTGTATGTGCTCCATGGTGTATGAAAGCGTTGTTAATTTAAAAAGCACCATACGCATGACTTTTGACCACGTAAACAAAATGCTTTAAATCTATTACTACGTTGTGAACTGCAATAAGATGATTGAAACAAAAGACATTAAAAAGTAACATATGGAATATTGTAGAAATGTATAGATAGATAGTGTAATGGATCAAAAGTACGTTACCCATAAAATGCTGAAAAAAAAGCTAGGTACATTAAAGGAACACTCCAAGCTTAATAACCACTACAGAATGATGTCCTGGCGATGGTGCCAGAAGTGCACTGCCTTTGAAAGTAGTCAAACAATTCTAGAACAGTTTGACCCATTATCTGCGATCCGCTGGGTACCACTCCCTACCTTCCACTATAAACAATGGAAAGCTAGAAGCTGCTAAGCAGGAGCTTTTGTTAGTTTGTCTAGAATAAGCAATTAATTACTACCTCACTTGCTGAAAGTATTGGCTGAAGTGGAGGCAGAGAACAGTGCTTGGCAGACCAGATAACAGTGCTTGGCAGATAAGAAATCAAACAGTTGTAAAACAGTGTAGCCGCTAACAATAGGGGACATTGATGTACTCCTGGCACCATAACTGCTACAGTGTTCTGTAGTGGCTATTGGGCTTGGAGTGTTTGTTTAGGCTTCTTAATGTAGTCTGTGGCGGAACCAGCCTAGCCACTGTGCATTGGAGAAGACTGATTGCCAGCCTCCTGCCATGTGTTTATGGCCCCTGGGGTGTATTGCCCTTTAAGGAACTGATTTGGCGCTTATGGACTTGTATTGGACTGTGTATGGCCCTATAAGAACTATATTTGGGCACAATGGATTTTTATTGTGTTGTTTCTGGCCCTTTAAGTACTTTGGGAAAGGATCTGCAATTTTGGCATGGCACTTCGGATGCAGGTGTTTTTTTTTTTTTTGTTAAAAAAATACAGTTACAGTTCTTAAAGGGCCATACACAGTCCAATATAAGTCCATAAGCCCCAAATCTGTTCCTTAAAGGGCAATACATTCCAGGGGCCATAATCCCATGGCAGGAGGCTGGCAACCAGTCTTCTCCAATGCCCAGTGGCGAGGCTGGTTCCGCCACCTAGTCTATCAAATTTTAGCAATTAATACTTTCCTCCTGTACTAGGGATTCTGAATGCCAGTGATAGCTAACCTTGAGACTTCTGATATTACTAAAGAACATTTCCTGTGATAGTAAACCCATCTTAAAGATTTATAGGTGTCATAAATATCTGCAAAACCAAAGTATACCATTTTGTGATTTAGTTTGGTTCATGAGTTTGCTACATTTCAGCTCAAATTTTGTTAATTTGTATGTTCACCTGAATGGCCCAATTTTGATCGGTCCAACATCTACGTTTTCTACTTTTCAGAAAGTAATCTAATCTATCTATCTATTTATTTATATTTTTTATTAATGTTTATGGTGTTATCTCTAAAAATTGTTTCTTGTTCAATAACTTAAATTGAGTGTTCTATTAGATTGTTTGCAGAAAATCAACATTATCCATTTTTGTATCAGCAGGGTACAGTCATAAATATTGCATATTATCCATCATTTTAGCTAAACGTTTGGAGAAATTGACATAAAATATCAACAATGCACCAAAACACAATAGCTTATTTTCTAAAACAAGAAGAGTGTAATTTAAATGAGAGTTGACTACAAAAGAAACAATAATCAAATTCTTGAAAAAATAAAAATTGACTGCATTTTTTCAAACATACGTTTACGTGAGAATCAATATTTCATAAAATTATTTGATTGTTGTCATAGAAACCCACAGTTATATGTCATAATACTATTGAACACATTCTACTTTACTTCTAAAACATGACTCAAAGTCCATTCTATCAGATTATTATTATCATATTACCAATAATGTTCTCATTTTCCAATATTTTTCAGAAAGCTCCCATGTTCCACACCTTTACTGTGATGTGTCTCAGAACACTGTGTCATTCATCAAAACGTAATGTTTCAGTTTCCTTTAAGGAAGGTTCAACAAAACATTTCAATAAATTGCTGACAAAATTCATTTAAGCCTACCTGGCAAAAGAAATAAGCTGTCCAAGTCTTATTGTCATTCTTTAAGGATGAAAAATAAGATGTACAGTAGGGAAAGCATACAGAAAGATTAATTGCTTTACTGTAAGTATGGAATTGTATTGTTACCTTATGGGCAATTGATAATTTAATAGTTTCTATTTTTAGCTGAAATACAATGTATTGGTAACATATTTATTTGTTTGTACCTAAAAGAGTAACTGTAGACAGGTACACTACCAAGATGGGAATGAATGATATTATAATAGTTTGCCTGAACAGATTATAGCTTGCTTTATTATTAGCATTATTATTGTTAATATTAGTAATATTATTAGAGTTAGCTTTGATATAGCACCAACATATTCTACAGTGCTTTATAATTATAGAAAGAGGATATTTAGAGGTGAAGAACACTCTACAGATATATCCTAGAATACAGCATGGTCAGAAGTCTTTTGTTCAATATTGGTTTATGGTAATATCCCATAGTGGGTCTTATGGATACACAATACTTTGTTAATATATATATATATATATATATATATATATATATATATATATATATATATATATATATATATATACACACACATACATATACTAACAGATAAAATATATCATAGACAGCTCACTCACAAATAGTCAGTTAGGCTTTTGGTAAATATTGTTTTATGTTAAAGGTTCAATGGTAAGCATTATGTGTTAATTATTAGTACAAGAAAATTTGATGCTTGAATTATCAATGGAGGCAAAGTATAATATTGGAATAATTGAAATTGTCCAAAAAGAAACACTGGCTAGGCAACCCTAGCAAACCCAAAAATTTAATAGAAAATGCTATATAAACTGAGCATGTATTAGATGTAAGATAAATAGCAATGTGTTTTTTGTATTGCTATATTGGCCCATGTGTTGTAATTTTATACAATAAGGAAGTGATCTATTCCTGT
>CAKOES020000397.1:0-29796 GCA_933207985.1 Pelobates cultripes
GATCAGGGACAGACCTAGCAGAAGCCAAACACAACTCTGTCCAATCAGCATCTCCTCTTCTCTATGAGGAAAATTATGTGTCTCCATGCAGAGGGTGGGGGAACTGAATGACAATGCTGCACAGTATGCAGCACTGGCCCAAGAATCACCTCTAGTAGCCATCTGATTAGGGGCCAGTGGAGGTATCCCTAGTCTGTAATGCAAACACTAAATTTTCTCTGAAAAAACTGTGTTTACTGCAAAAAGTCTGAAGGGAATGATTCTACTCACCAGACAGCTGTAGTTGTTCTGGTGACTATAGTGTCCCTTTAAGGCATTGGTTAAATTATTATAATTATTCACAATATAATCTCACAATCTCATTCTTTGTGGATTATTCTCTGAGGTGATAATTACTGGGAATGTTTCCATATGAGCTATTTTGGCTCAAATGTTTAATTCCTGGCAGTTTTTATTTTTGTAAGTAACCCCAGAAGGGAATGTTTCATTATTTATAACCTACATTTAGTGCCTTTTAGATCCTTTCTACAAACTGAAATAGATTTGACTGTAATAGTCAATGAAAATAAGCTTATATTTATTGGTACCTCCAACAAAATCGGTGTTTACACATTAAAAACCCTACTGTACAGCAGAGATTAATCCACACTAACATTTAGTAGGTAGCAGGGGGAGCCAACTGACATGGACTGATAAAAATATTAGAAAACTTAGAAAACTTTATTAAAGCTTTATGACTTAAAAAAATGATGTGTGTTGATTTTGTCTTGCTTTTGTACAATTAGTCCGTGGACGTTGTTATCGTTAAAGGTCAAGATGTATATTCGCAACAGCAAGATCTCATGTACAGATAATGGCTAAAACTGAGCTGATTAGTCCATCTAAATGTTTTAATAAGGTTCTGAATAAGTCTCTTGGAATAATATACTGAAAAGTTGGCAATATTATGGGGCCCCTTGCTCGTGGGGCCGCTGGGCAACTGCCCAACTGCCCATTATGCGTTAAGACAGTCCTAATGGAAATACTAGTGAGAAACGAACATAGATCACGTTCGGTACTTTTCTACCATACATTTTAAATTATGCTCTAGCTCTACTGTGGAATGTCTACTGACAATGTTTTTCTAGAGGACTGTTGATGCAAATATGCAAAGTGTATAGTTATAGCCCTGTAGCTTTCTGGAATATAAGGTCTTTGCAGATATTAAATCCAAGATGGGAATAACATGTTCATAATAAGTCGTCTACTAATTTCAAAGAAAATTGTTCTTTTATATTCTTTGCCACTATTACAAGCATGTATATCACTGTTCTTGTGTTTCTTTTCAGGTTTGTTCGGTTGCTTTCACCAATGAACAATACAGATGGCCTTTTAGAAACAAAGCCATTTGTCTTTGGCATTAAATAATTGGTTTTAACAACTACAATAGTGGGTAATTCATCAGTTTCATCGCTACTCAGTAGCACATACCTGGGAATTGCTAGAACAGGTTACAGCTTCAGATTCTTAAATAAGTTTTTTCAGCTTTGTAAAGTATGGCCACAAGTAGGGATAAGTAAAAATCTCCCACCCTAAAGTAAAAAAACAAAACATACTTAATTTTCATTGCATACATCCCGTCGGAAGGTTTGCAACAAATAAGTAAATAAAACCATGAATAAAAAATGTAATACAAGTGCAATTTTCTTTTGATTTATCGTCTCCACTATGAATCTTGAAAAGTGAGAGCAGACATTTTTGCTGTTAAAAAAGTCATTTTCCCTGCCCAAACAGTCCATTAGAGAGACATTGGCTGATTAAAATGTTGATGATTTTTTTTCAACAAATGTGAACATATAAAAAAAATTGCAGAAACACCAAAAAGTAAATGTGATGCATCTGCTCTTTCTTAAACAGAACCCGTTTTAGAATCAGCTGTTCTTCATTTTAATTTTCCAACAAACAAATAAATAAATATATAAACTAGCAGACATTTATTAAGCTATAACCAGTTAATATATTATGCGTAAGTTACAGTATCAGTTTTGATAAGCATTTTAGAAAGCATTGCCCACTATGGAAGGAGAAAATAGGTGTTTTGCGATGTCAAGAGAAGTCTACACACAATTAAAAAGAAAATATTAGACTTGAGCATTAGGATTAGGCAGAACTGCGATTTGGCCTAATTTGGGATGATCGGCTGTTCAGTCGAATTCTGTATCTACCAAACACCATACAGACGTATAACTGAGCAAACATCTAGCGCGATGGCGAATAAGTTAATTTGATTTGGTATCTGGAGTTCTGCCCATGGCATAAAAAAAAAATGATCAATAGCTAGAAGACCGTCACTAAATGTTGGTTTTATTCACAAATCAAGTGACAAGTGAGAAATAGTCAGAAAAAAATATATAAAACATTATATATACAAATATATATATAAATTTAAATAAAATATAAATATAGAATGTCTTTACTGCTCTTCCTCTTATTCCCTCTATTGGTTACTTTTTCCCACTCTAACTGTAAACCAGACAGGAAACCATATTCATAATTAATTTGTGATTTTTGTGGGAAAAGCAAGTTTTATGGCTTGACTGGTGTGCAGATTTTTGTTTAACATTGTATTAACTATCCACAGACTTCGTGCGGAAGGGGTTTTCAATCACATTTAAATGTGATTGAAAACCCCTTCCACCTGAAGTCTGTGGATAGTTAATACAATGTTAAACAAAAATCTGCACACCAGTCAAGCCATAAAACTTGCATTTCCCACAAAAATCACAAATCTGCCGTGATGTTACTATCCCAAAGGATTCTGGGTGGGCATATGCAAATTAGTTTAACAAAGAATCACATTTTTGCCTCATTCCATTTAAAACATGGATTCCTTTTAATCTGTGTTTGCTGTATACAACAGCTTTTAACACAATTTAGGAAAAGATGCAAAGCCAGAATATATATATAAAAATCAGCACTCCCAGGTAGCTTTCTTAGGAACTTCTTTTACTCAAAAGTGTAACAGTCAATATTTTAGTTCCATTTAGGAACTTTCATCAGGACAACCACCTGAATGGAAGTAAAATGTTGACTGTTACACTTTTGAGTAAAAGAAGTTCCTAAGAAAGCTGCCTGGGAGTGCTGATTTTTTTTATTTTAAACATTTAGTGCAATCAAGCACCGGGTCAAATAACTGTATGTGGGAGTGCAAGGCTTTTTTTCATTTTTATTTTTTCTTCATTTTAGATATATATATATTTAGCAGTACACTTATTGGAATTGTTTTGATCTTTTTTGGTTTGGCCGAATTGGCGATGTGTGGCCAAAGTGAACCAGCACATCAACTAGCATCAGACATTCCAAACAAAATGTAAATTTTGGGTAAAATAGTTTGGCCCTGTTGAACAAGCTCACACATAAGGAGAATGCAAGAGTGAGTTGATCGTGATGCAATTGAAGCCAACAATGTAATAATTTAAACAGGTCCTGCAGTTGGTGCATTAATCAGTAGCAGAGCTAAGATCAGAGTCTACAGTTGTTGGTGAAACAAAGCTCATAGGATTACTGATTACTGAACCACTCTGTGGCTTGTGCTATTAAAGATTTTGTAAGTAATGTCCATGCTACACTCTAATTATTAGTGTTCCACTCACAGATTCAGGTTGTTGCTGAAAATCTTCAGTTTTAAAGCATTTTTAAAAGGTATATTCTGTTTCACCTTTATGGAGTCTTTCACAGCTTATCACTGTTCCGGCAAATCATTGGTGCATGTCTTCAGGATGTGTAATGTGTTACATATCAAAATACTCTTCAAGACAAGAATGAGCGCTATTTTGTGCCGCTGTACAAGAAAACACATCTCGTCTTTGCAACTGAAGAAGAGCATTCACATGGAAGCCTAATTCATACCAACAATCCTTTGG
This sequence comes from Pelobates cultripes, assembly GCA_933207985.1. Classification (NCBI taxonomy): domain Eukaryota; kingdom Metazoa; phylum Chordata; class Amphibia; order Anura; family Pelobatidae; genus Pelobates; species Pelobates cultripes. The sequence goes on from CAKOES020000397.1 coordinate 3,903, forward strand.
TATAAACAATCTTCTGGAAATATCATGTGTTATGTTTGCTGTGATAGTAACATAATAGGCACACATTGATTTTATGCCATTAAAGTTGACATCCTCGGGATAATAACATGCATGTACAATCTATAGTAGTTGAGTTATGCTTCACTGCTTCAGTGTCCAAAACGTTAGAAAAGAAAGTCTAAGATCAGGAAGTCTTAGGCGACAACACAACAAAAAGTAATCTGTTAGGGTCAGTTAAATAGTTTGTACATGGACCATTGCCTGGTGGTGAGGTATATGAAATCTTAATAGGGCCTAAGTCTATTTTTTATAGGATAGTATGAAATACAAACAAGATAGGGTTCCAGTTGGTATCACTAAAACATATAAATAAAATACAACATAGTATAATACTGTTATAGCCTCTCAATCGCTCAACACTTAATGGTTTCACTCACAGATTGGTTGTTAAAAGCAAGCCCTTGGGGTGCCTCCCCTATGGTTATGGGGGGTATGTCCCACTGCTGACACTAGTTCCAATCCAGATACCAGGAAGGTCACAAACTCCAAATGCTATGGATGTACAAAAATATTTATTGGCATAAATTGCTAAAATTATATTGTTAAACGGTCCTACGCGTTTCGTTCTCTTCTGGGAACTTCCTCAGGGACCAGTATTATAAAAATACAATAATATCAAATATACAACCAAGTATACCAACAAGCCTCTGGGAATCGATGACAGCCATTTGTCAAATTGCTTGAGAGGAGAGGCCAATTAACATTCTAATCATGCTACTGTTCTAGATGATTTACTGCAAACCAATTAGTTTGAATGACTATCTGTTCCTGTCCAAATTAAAGATAATAAAGTTGCGTGCACGCAGAAGTAAATTCACACTGAGACACAAGGTTCAGGGTAATGAAAGAACTTCAGAGAAGTTTAATGGCTTCTGACAGAAAATGGGTGCGCAGACCCTTATAAAGGCATTATTACATCATTGAAGAAAATCAAGATATAGACAAATAGACATTGTTAATTGGCTTAGGTGCTAAGATGTTAGTAAAATGCCCTCCCCATTCTTAGGTCACTATCTACGTAATTTCTTAACTCCTACAGGTTTTAGCGCCATCTTGTTAAAATGAGGAGCTCACTCGACGGGAGGGGCCTTTTGGCAGCTATCCATTTAGAGCGTAACTGGCACTTGTTACTTTCTCAAGGCTAGGTTTCAAGGCTTTTAGTAAATACACATTTTATCAAAGCTATTTCTTGCTGACATGCAAATTCTATGTTCTATAGACAAAGCTTTCTTGTAAAACTATGGGGGCCTCTTAGAGGTATAGCAAGAGGATTTAAAGGGGCCTTACAGATTTATAGAGGCCTAATAATTCTACAACACTACCAGAAAGTGAAGCCCATCGTGTAAAAAAAAAACCCCAATATTTACATGATGATAACTTTAAAATAGAAACTGCTTAAAATAATATAAAAACAAACAAATACATTTTAATAAAGAATTGTGTTATTATAAAACATTATTTTATATAGGTATATGTTTTGCCTAATCTTTAGAGGTCTATACTTTGTTCAAATGTTAGTTTATGAGCTGGGATACTTAGATATAACATATTTATAAGGGCTTAATAGAAATGGAGGTTAATTTGGACATTTTTTTAAACGATGGAAAATCTGCTTTAACCCCTTAAGGGCACGACATATGTGACATGTCATGATTCCCTTTTATTCCAGAAGTTTGGTCCTTAACGGGTTAAAAAAATGCTGCTAACTGAGTTGAGAAGAGGGCCACATTGAAAATACTACTTTAATTTCATTCTCTTAGAAATATTCACTACTTTTCATTTGTCATTCCTATTAAGCTCTGGTGCTCGCATATCCCTAATGCATTGCAAAACATCCAATAACAATAAATAAATCATAAAAAAAAATCACAGACACTCTGAAACAAAAGCTCTTCTCTAATCATCCTGTCCTTGGCATATATTAAAACAGTTGTTTCCTGTTTATTAATACATAACAAAGTCTTGTTGTTATTTTTTTTTTTCCTTTCTGTCTGACAGACTGAAAGGGCCTGTTCTGTTGAAAGGGAGATCAAACAATCAAAAAAAAAGAAAATATTATTCAGCTAGAAAGGTAATTAAACTATAGCTGTCAGGCCCTACGGGCCCATTTGCCCATTTGGAGGTAAAGCTATAGGCTGAGGTGAAATAGTATTGTCAATGTTTCATGCAATACACAGCAATCTGTTTTTAGAATTCCCTGTATTGTTATGGCAAAACAACACTAAGCTCTGCTCTTCAGAACAAAGGAAGCTTTTTATAAAATCAATAACGGAAGCCAGAACACTCAATCACACTCAATATGAAACTGCCAAAACAATTTTATCCTCTGATCCATCCAATAAATGTAACTTAAAATTGTTTAATTTCGCTGGCACTGTGTCTTTATTCACAGCAACCAGGGCCATGCTAACAGATAATGTACAGAGCAGACAGATCAAAAGATTATTAGTGTCAGTATTTCAAGGGGATCTGGCTTCTTCGAACTTCTTTCTATCGAGATAATCATGTATATATTGCATAAGGCACTGATTTGCAGTTACAAACAGCAATGTGAAATATTTTCACATTTTCATTTTATCACAATAGTTTAAATTCTTCTTCTTTGTATTTAATCATGGGGTTCCCAATTATTTTTTTCTAGTTGAACCCTTTGACATAGTATACCAACATTGTTGAACCCCCTAAAAATGCTTGCACCATAGCAAAGTGTAATGTTTTCTTTTTTAACAAATTTAGTTTTTTTTGGTATGTTTATATACACTACTTTCTACAGATAGTAAACAGATTGTAGTACTTAGGAGCGAGTGTCGTAGTATTTTCCACCTTGTTTGGTAGCTGTCACCCTTGCTGCCCTCTTGTGTATTTGTACCCCACCTCCTCTAGACTGTAAGTTTACTTGAGCTGGGCCCTCATCTACCTACTGTTCCTGTGTCACTGTATAATTGTCTCATTTATTGTAAATCCCCCCCCCTTTCATAATATTATAAAGCGCTGTGGAATTAGTTGGCGCTATATAAATATCAATAATAATAAAATTAAAAAGTGTGCTTTTGTGTAGATTTGGTGTTTGCATATAATTTTAGAGTATTAATGCTGTGGCTTGTTTGTATGTAATGTTATATTTGCGTGCAGTGGTGAGTTTCAATATTGTGTTTGCTTTTAAATGCAGATGTACATGTGTGTGTAATATTGGTGGTTGAATGAAGGGTGTGTTGAGTGTTTGTATATAAATGTGGAGTTTGAAGTAAGGGGTGGTTTTATATGTAATGTTTGCGTTTGAAGGAGCGTGATTCCATGTTGTTTTAGTGTTTGTTTGCTGGAATGTACACACATACGCTTCCACATACAGTTGCAAGAAAAAGTATGTGAACCCTTTGAAATTATATGGATTTCTGCACAAATTGGTCATAAAATGGTTATGGGGGGTATGTCCCACTGCCGACAGTAGTTCAAATCCAGATACCAGGAAGGTCACAAACTCCAAATGCTATGGATGTACAAAAATATTTATTGGCATAAATTGCTAAAATAATATTGTTAAACGGCCCTACGCGTTTCGTTCCCTTCTGGGAACTTCCTCAGGGACCAGTATTATAAAAATACAATAATATCAAATATACAATCAAGTATACCAACAAGCCTCTGGTCAAAACAATAGACAATCACAGTCTGCTTAAACTAATAACACACAAAGAATGAAATGTTGCCATGTTTTTATTGAACACACCATGTAAACATTCACAGTGCAGGTGGAAAAAGTATGTGAACCCTTGGATTTAATAACTGGTTGAACCTCCTTTGGCAGCAATAACTTCAACCAAACGTTTCCTGTAGTTGCAGATCAGACGTGCACAACGGTCAGGAATAATTCTTGACCATTCCTCTTTACAGAACTGTTTCAGTTCAGCAATATTCTTGGGATGTCTGAGGTCATGCCACAGCATCTCAATCGGGTTGAGGTTAGGACTCTTACTGGGCCACTTCAGAAGGCGTATTTTCTTCTGTTTAAGCCATTCTGTTGTTGATTTACTTCTATGCTTTGGGTCATTGTCCTGTTGCAACATCCATCTTCTGTTGAGCTTCAGCTGGTAGACAGATGGCCTTAAGTTCTCCTGCAAAATGTCTTGATAAACCTGGGAATTCATTTTTCCTTCGATAATAGCAATCCGTCCAGGCAGTGATGCAGCAAAGCAGCCCCAAACCATGATGCCCCCACCACCATACTTCACAGTTGGGATGAGGTTTTGATGTTGGTGTGTTGTGCCTTTTTTTGCCACAAATAGTGTTGTGTGTTTCTTCCAAACAACTCAACTTTGGTTTCATCTGTCCACAGAATATTTTGCCAGTACTGCTGTGGAACATTCAGGTGCTATTGTGCAAACTGTAAACGTGCAGCAATGTTTTGTTTGGACAGCAGTGGCTTCCTCTGTGGTATCCTCACATGAAATCCATTCTTGTTTAGTGTTTTACGTATTGTAGATTCGCTAACAGGGATGTTAGCATTTGCCAGTGACTTTTGTAAGTCTTTAGCTGACACTCTAGGATTCTTCTTCACCTAATTGAGCAGTCTGCGCTGTGCTCTTGCAGTCATCTGTACAGGACGGCCACTCCTAGGGAGAGTAGCAGCAGTGCTGAACTTTCTCCATTTATAGACAATTTGTCTTACCGTGGACTGATGAACAGCAAGGCTTTTGGAGATAATTTTATAACCCTTACCAGCTTTATGCAAGTCAACAATTCTTAATTGTAGGTCTTCTGAGAGCTCTTTTATGCGAGGCATCATTCACATCAGGCAATGCTTCTTGTTAAAAGCAAACCCAGAACTGCTGTGTGTTTTTTATAGGGCAAGGCAGTTGTAACCAACACCTCCAATCTCATCTCATTGATTGGACTCCAGTTAGATGACATCTCACTCCAATTAGCTCTTGGAGATGTCATTAGTCTAGGGGTTCACATACTTTTTCCACTTGCACTGTGAATGTTTACATGATGTGTTCAATAAAAACATGGCAACATTTAATTCTTTGTGTGTTATTAGTTTAAGCAGACTGTGATTGTCTATTGTTGTGACTTAGATGATGATCAGATCACATTTTATGACCAATTTGTGCAGGAATCCATATAATTCCAAAGGGTTCACATATTTTTTCTTGCAACTGTACATGCACATTAACACACAGATACACACATACAAACAAATAAACACATTGACACGTATACATTCATTTATACACTGAAACATATACACATAGACACAAAGATAAACACCTGTACACACTGGCACACACACACAAAGATACACACATATACACACAGATGCACACACTGGCACACACTCAACTCAAGAACAGGCTGACATCCCCTATCTTTCTTCTGTATTTTTTTTACATGATAAATGCTCACTAAGTTCATAGGCAGCCCGCTATTAACCTGTGTTGTCACTAATGCATGCACAGTTTAACTATATTTCAAACACTGACAACAATTCCTGAAAACTTCACAGCAGGCTGCTATAATTCACTGCATATGTACATCTATTTTGTAAAAATAGAAAATGCATTTCGCAAAAGCAGTGAACAAGAGTTTGCCTTAACATGCTACAGAATATGCACTGGCTTACTCCAAGCACAGTGAGAACTTCATTGATTTGAAGCAGTCATGGTGCTTGGTGTCTGTATGTTTCACTCCAACTTTGGCAACATCATTGGGGCGTCATTAGCTGGGATTGCTAATTGCAGTTCTGTGAACATTTGGAATCTGTTATCAGTACGCTCAGCATGTTTTCGACAGACAGATAATGGCGGCTTACAAGAGCTTAGTAGTGATTTAGCAAGGGAGTATGACAAGCATAGCAATCCCTTGTAGCAGATTCCCCCAACAAGAGACGGCACTCCAAATTGAGGGTGAAGTAGAACTGACTGTACTGGCACATACAGCCTCTTTTATTCACATTCTAGAAACATAGTACTGCCCACAGGGTTTTGAAGACAACCAATAAACATGTACAATACACTCAGACACTCCCACACAAAATCCTCCCCTCTGCCTGTGATATAATTACTGAACACAATGGTCTAACTTAATTATCACAGGTAGGAAAATACACAGTTTTACACAATATTCATAACTCTAAAAGTATACATCACATTCACATAAAATACTCCAAATACAAACATACGTCAAAATCATACAAATTGGTCAAGTGGGTCAAAAGTTAGTTCGACGTCCTTTGTGACCAAATTAAGCATTTCTTTTCTGCCCAAAACCAGTTGCACAGAGTCTTCTATCCTGGAGATTATTGGGAAGTAATCCAAATATCTCCAAGGACAGAGGCAAAACTCCATAAGCCAAATACAATAGCAAAATACAATAAAATACATAAAAATATATAACTGTGCAGCTATTGCATAAAACAGGTGCATTCAACATATCTCCAGATAGCTTAGATCTGAGCGCACATTATTACTGAAGGGCGCTCAGATCACATACATACAGTTCAATTGCCATGGAGCCAAAGTCTTTCACATAGTCTTTCGTTATACGAATGGGCTCCATGGCATAGCTATCTGGGGTAACACTGCTCACATAGGGAAAGTACCAAATGACCCGGCTTTCGGGTCTTTGCAGGGGAAAATCAAGCATTTCAACATGGGGCCATAGTCACAGTGCAGGAATCTGGCAATCAGTCTTCTCCAATGCCCAGTGGCGAGGCTGGTTCCGCCACTGTAAGAATTCAAAGTAAGTATCAAATATAAAGCCAAAGTAGCCAAAGTGAAAGCATAGCTGACTCACTTTGAATTCTCATGTTGATGAATAACCCTGTAAGTGTATATTACTGTGCTAGACTTGGAGATTTTGATTGGTCAGAATCATAATTCAGGTGAATTTTGACTGCTTCTGTGTTATTTTGACTCTCAGGATTTCCAATCAAACTTTGGCCGAAATTCTTCACAACTGAACAATTTAAAAAAATCAGAAATTGTAACAATTAAAAAATGCTCAAACATGTTCCCCTTAACACCAACTTTGAATCATTAATTTACAGTTTGAGAGTTATATTTTTTTGTTAAAGGGATACTATAGGAACATTATTGCCTTCATTTTAGGTCATCCTTGGCATTATTTGTTTTTATCGAAAATTGGTGCAGTTGAATTGAAATTTTAAAAAAATCAGAACCAATCACTTAAAAAAAAATAAAAAAATATTTTCCATGCACAAGTCTACTGTGCACTAATCATGTTGTATAGCAGAAAATGTTCAATACAAAAAACATGAAAAAGTAAACTCAGAGACGGCTTTTTTTAGCGCCGTGCAATACTGTATGTTAATTCACTTTACTAGGAATTATGGAGAAATTATAAAATATTATGTCAAATGCAGATAATGGAAATACAATCTCCTACTAAGATGTATTTTTATCCTGGCTAATTTGGTCTAGAAATTTGCCTCTCTCTTGTCAATTGTCTACAAATCCAGTGTTAGTGAGGGATCGTCTGTACAACTCCTGTCAACATATAAGAATTATGTTCTAGTGGAAAAAATGGGAGAAAAAATATCTTCTCTTCTCTAAGTTCCCCCCTCTTTCTACATCTATCTTCTTTTCCTTAGCAGTTCTTTGAAATGAAGAGTACATTCTTTACCCAAAAATTCCGCAGTGCTTTACAATGGATGGACTAACAAACATGTAATTGTAACCAGACAAGTTTGACGCACAGAAACAAAGGGGCTGAGGGCCCTGCTGAATGAGCTTACATGCTAGAGGGAGTGGGGTAAAAGTGACACAAAAGGTAAGGAAAGTATTAGGGAGGTAGACTGGTAGAATAGTACTCAATAAAGACTTAGTGTAGGTTTTTCTTGAGCCATCAACAGTTTAATTGATATGCTTTTGTGAAAAAGTGAGTTTTTAATGATTTATTAAAGGAGTGGAGACTGGGTGAGCATCTACCAGAGAAGGGAAGGGAGTTCCACAGGAATGGTGCAGCCCTAGAGAAATCTTGAATGCGAGCATCAGAGGTTGGAGTACGAACAGAGGATAGACGTGGGTTTTGAGCAGAGCGTAGCGGCCTAGAACGGGACATACTTGTGTATTAGGGAAGATAGATAGGTGGGAGTAGCATTATGTAGAGATTTGAAAGCAAGAACCAGAATTTTATATTGAGCCCTATATTTTACGAGAAGCCAATGCATGGGTCTGACAGAGGGGTGAGGCATGGGAGGTGTGGGCGGACAAGAAGATGAGCCTCGCCGCCGCATTCATTATAGACTGCAATGGTTCAAGTTGGGAGCACGTAAGACCACTGAGAAGTGGATTGCAATAGTCAAGGTGAGAGAGGACAGTGGCATGGGCCAGCACCTTAGCCGCATCTGGCATTGAGTATAGGTGGATGCTCGCAATGTTTTTGAGGTGGAAGTGACAGGATTTGGTGATTGACTGGACATTAGGAGTGAAGGAGAGGTCGGAGTCAAAGAGAACACCTAGGCAGTAGCAACACTTGAGGGAGTAGCAACACTTGAGGGAGGAAAACATTGAAATTCTGTTTTGGACTAGTTGAGTTTAAGCCATCCAGTTAGAAATAGCAGAGAGGCAGTTAGAGACACTAGTCAAGAAGGGCAGGGGGAAATCAGGGGAGGACATCTGCATAGAAGTGATATTTGAAGCCAAAGGAGCTGATGAGTTTACCAAGGGAGGCAGTAGAGATGGAGAACAATAGGGGACCAAGGACTGAACCTTGGGGGACACCAACAGAGAGAGGTTGGAAGGAAGAGGAAAAGCCAGAGAAGGAAACACTAAAAGAGCGCTGGGTGAAGTAGGAGGAGCACCAGGAGAGAGCAATATCTCATTACGGAGGATGAGAAGAAGCTGTTGATGATCAACAGTATCAAAAGCAGCGGAAAGGTCAAGGAGAATTAGGCTAGAGTAGTGAACATGAGATTATGCAATGAGTAGATCATTTGATACTTTGGTCAGAGCTGTTTCCACAGAGTGGAGAGCGCGTAAACCAGACTGAAGTGGGTTGAGCAGAGAATTGGACTCAAGGAAATCTTTCAATCTTACATACACAAGTCTTTCAAGGAGGCAGTAGTGAGATAGGGCGGTAGTTGGATGGGGAGTTAGGGTTAAGTTTGGGCTTTTTAGAATTGGGGTTACAGTCGCAAATTTGAAGGGTAATGGAAATATGCCAGATGAGAGGGAGAGATTGAGAATTTTAGTGAGAGGCAAAGCAAGAGAAGGTGACACAGTACGGATGAGATACGAGGGAATAGGATCAAGGGAAAAGGTTATGGGGCAGGAGGATCGGAATAGATCAGAAACCTCTTCCACTGTAGCGGGTGCAAATGAACATAGAACAGCGAAGGGAGTGAGGTTGGGGGAAGTATTGTAAAGGGAAGAAGAGAGATGAGGGATCTCTTCCCTGATTGTAGAGCTCTTGTCAGTGAAGTGAGTTGCAAAGTTTGTGGCGGTTAAGTCGGTAGGAGAAGGAGGAGCAACAGGGCGAAGAAGAGTGTGAAATAGGGTTCACAGGAAAGTGTGGTTATGAGGGTATTGAAGCAATTTACTTTTGCAGAGGAAAGAGCCAAGATGTAAGAGCGCAGCATAAATTTATAGTGGAGAAAGTCAGATACAGAGTGAGACTTTCTCCAGCAGAATTCAATAGTTCTGAAGCATTTTTGGAGGTATCGAGTCAGATTGGTGTGCCAAGGTTGTAGTTAGGGGCACTTGCTGCATTTAAGTATAGGAGGTGCCATGATGTCTAGTTGAGAGGAGAGGGTGGAATTGTAAAAAAAGATTGCAGAGCTAGGGCAGGGGAGATTTGATTAAAAGGAGAGTTTGGAGGTTAGTGGAGAAGCGCTCTAGGTCAATACATTGGAGTTTTCAGTGATATTGATGTGCCAAGGGTGGGGTCAGTTGGGTCCTGGGTGTGCTGATGTCAAAAGTCAGCAGATGGTGGTCAGATAGAGGAAAAGGAATATTGGAGAGATTAGAGGCAGTACACAGGTTGGTGAAGGTGAGAAGGTGACGGCGCTTTATAAATATCATAATAATAATAATAATAATAATAATAATAAGAGTGTTTCCAGCTGTATGGGTTGCTGAATTAGACCATTGCGTGAGGCCAAAGGAGGAGGTTACAGAGAGCAGATAAGAGGCATCAGTGCAGTTGGGGTTTTTGTTAGGGATATTGAAATCACCAAGTATAAGGGAATGAATGCTAGAGGAAAGGAAGTGAGGTAGTCAGGAAGAAAAGTGCTCAATAAATAGCCTAGGATACCCAGGGATGGAGGGGGGAGGGGTAGGTAACAACAATTAATAAAGGAGTGGGTTTAAATAGGCGGACCATGTGAACTTCAAAGGAAGTAAAGGAAAGGGCAAAAGCAATCAAATAAGGTGGAAGAGAAGCAGAGCTGGAGGAGAGAGTAAAGTGCTACCCTTTAGGAGAGAGCAAGAGACATGTATGTGAGGTAAAGGTTACTCTGGGAGGCCATAAGCTTTCCTAAAAAGATGGGTTTTAAGGCACTTCTTAAACAATTGAAGTAGTCTTCAATCATTTAAGAAGTGCCTTAAAACCCATAGGAAGGGAGCTGCCTGTGAGAAGTCCTGCAAGCATGAGTGCGAGTAACGGACAGGAGAAGGTCACAGGCGGAGCAGAGAGACCAAGAAGGGGCATACCTATGGATCTGTGAAGAGGGGCTAGAATTGGTCAATCTTTTATAGTTATGAGTTAGCATTTTGACTCTTATAGGATACAGGAAGCCAAAGTAGGGACTGACAAAGGGGTGAGGTGTGAGAGGACCGAATAGAGAGGAAAGTCAGTCTGGCGGCATTCATTAAAGACTGTTGCGGGACAATGCGGTTTTTGGGAAGACCAATTAGGAGAGTGTTACAATAATCCATGCTGGAAATTACTAGCGTATGGACAAGCTCTTTGGTAGCATCTTGTGTAAGACAAGGGCGGATGCGGGCTATGTTTTTAAGATGGAATCTACATGATTTGGTAACATGCTGGATGTGAGGCTCAAAGGTGAGGCAAGAATCAAATATGACAACAAGACAGCGCGCTTACAAGGATGGACTGATATGGATACCACTGACTTGAAGGGAGAGCGAAAGAAGAGGATCAGTATTAGGAAGAGGAAAGACAAGGATTTAGTCCAGTTTTAGCGAGATTTAGTTTTAGAAAGCGGGAGAACATCCAGTCAGAGATGGAGGAAAGGCAAGCAGTGACATATTGCAGGTTGGCAGGGGAGAGCTCTGGGGAGGAGAGATATAGCTGGGTGCCATTAGCATACAGTTGGTAGTGGAATCCAAATGAGGCAATAAGTTTGCCAAGAGAGGAAGTATAAAGAGAAAATAGAAGGGGACAGAGCCTTGGGGGACTTAAACAGAGACAGGATGAATGGAGGAGGTATCATTAGAAAAGGAGACACTGAATGAGTGTTGGGGGAGATAGGATGAAAACCAAGAGAGGACAGAGTCACAGAGACAAGTGATTGAAGAGTTTGAAGAAGGAGAGCATGATCAATGGTGTCAAAGGCAACAGAAAGGTCAAGAAATATTACATAGTTACATAGTTACATAGCTGAAAAGAGACTTGCGTCCATCAAGTTCAGCCTTCCTCACAAATGTTGTTGCTGTTGATCCAAAAGAAGGCAAAAAACCTGGTCTGAAGCACTTCCAATTTTGCCACAAACTAGGGAAAAAAAATCCTTCTTGACCCCAAAATAACTTGATCCAGTGTCTCAACGGATCAAGCAGCTATTACCCATAATTAGAAATTATATCCCTGCATGTTATGTTTTTGTAAGTATTTATCCAATTTCAGTTTAAACATCTGTATGGACTCTGACAAAACCACCTCTTCAGGCAGAGAATTCCATATCTTTATTGTTCTTACTGTAAAAAAACCTTTTCTTTGCCTTAGATGAAATCTCCTTTCTTCCAGCCTAAATGTGTGACCTCGTGTCCTATGTATAACCCTGTTTATGAATAGATTTCCAGATAAAGGTTTGTACTGGCCCGAATATATTTGTATAAAGTTATCATATCCCCTCTCAGGCGCCGTTTTTCCAAACTAAACAGATTTAATTTTTTTAACCTTTCTTCATAACTAAAATGCTCCATTCCTTTTATCAATTTTGTAGCTCGTCTCTGGACCCTCTCCAGTGCCATGATATCCTTCTTTAGAACAGGTGCCCAAAATTGCACAGCATATTCAAGGTGTGGTCTTACCAGCAATTTATAAAGAGGCAAAATTATATTTTCATCCAGAGAATTTATGCCCCTATTTATACATGACAAAACCTTACTGGCCTTAGCAACTGCAGATTGACATTGCATATTGCTGCCTAATTTGTTGTCTATAACAATTCCAAAATCCTTCTCGTGTGTGGTTATCCCTAATTCACTACCATTTAGGGTGTAAGTTGCTTGTGCATTCTTAACCCCGAAGTGCATAACTTTGCATTTCTCTATGTTAAATTTCATCTGCCATTTTAGTGCCCAGTCCCCCAATCTATCCAAATCTCTCTGCAGCAAGGCAATATCCTGCTCACATTTTATTACTTTACAAAGTTTTGTGTCATCTGCAAACACTGATACATGGCTTTCAATGCCTATTTCAAGATCATTTATAAATATGTTAAATAAAAGTGGTCCCAAAACAGAACCCTGAGGGACATCACTTACCACTTTTGTCCAGCCTGAAATTTACCATTAATTACAACTCGTTGTACTCTATCCTTAAGCCAATGTTCTACCCAAGAACAAGAATATTCATCTAGACCAATTTCTTTTAGTTTGAAGACTAACCTATTGTGAGGAACCGTATCAAATGCCTTGGCAAAATCCAAGTAGATCACATCCACTACAACACGCTGATCTATACTTCTACTTACTTCTTGTGCAATTAGGTTAGTTTGACATGACCGATGTTTCATAAAACCATACTGATTATTGCTAATAACAAAGTTCTTCCCAATTAATTCCTGAATATTATCCCTTAATAGCCCTTCAAATATTTTCCCAGTTACAGAAGTTAAGCTCACAGGTCTATAAATTACAGGCAAGGATTTTGAACCCTTTTTAAATATAGGAACAACATTTGCCTTCCCCTAATCCTCCGGTACAACACCTGAAACAAAAGAATCTTGAAAAATTAAATACAGAGGTTCACTTATTTCCCCACTTAGCTCCTTAAGTACTCGTGGGTGAATACTGTCAGGCCCCGGAGCTTTATTTACATTAATTTTCTTTAATAGCTGTAGCACCTTGTCTCGAGTTATCCAATCACAAGTTATTTGCAAGTTTTTTGCAGCAATCATTTGCATATCTCTTGCCATAGGATCCTCATTAATATATACTGAAGAAAAATAGTTATTTAAAATTTCTGCTTTTTCCTGGTCTTCATTAGCTAATAAACCCAACTCTGTTTCAAGTGTACCTACACTTTCATTTTTTGTTTTTTTAGAATTGATGTACTTGAAAAAAAATTTGGGGTTGGTTTTGCATTCTTTAGCTATCAATTTCTCATTTTCTAGTTTAGCCACTTTAATTGCCTTTTTGCAAGCGTTATTGGCTTCCTTATATCTTAAATAGGATGCCTTTGATTTGTCTGATTTAAATGCCCTTTTCTTATTTTTAACCTCTTGTTTTACTTCTCTACTAAGCCACATTGGTTTTAATTTGTTTCTTTTATATTTATTACCCAATGGTACAAACTGAGAAATGTACCTTTCTAATATTTGTTTGAATAGTTTCCATTTATCCTCAGTGTTTTTATCACTAAGGAGTTTATGCCAGTCGATATGTTGTAGAGCTGCCCTAATCTTACTGAAATTGGCTTTTTTTAAATTATATGTTTTAGTATACCCTACTTGCTTTTGCTTTTTTGAGTTTATTTCAAAATTTACCATATTGTGATCACTATTTCCCAAATGCTCCCCTACTTGAATGTTGGTTAAAAGATCAACATTGTTTGTTATGACAAGATCCAGACAAGCATCCTTTCTAGTTGGTGCTGTGACATAAAGGTGTCATTTAACACATTCAAAAACCTGATGCCCCTTGCTGAAGTACTAGTCCCTCTTTCCCAATTTATGTCTGGATAATTAAAATCTCCAATAATTAACGTGTTACCTCGATTTGCAGCTTTCTCAATTTGCTCTAACAGCTGTTCTTCCTCAATAATATTTACATTAGGTGGTTTATAACATATCCCAACCAATAATTGATTTCCCTTTGTTTGCCCCAAGCAGATATCTACCCATAAAGCCTCCACCTTTTCCTCATCACACTCCACATGCCTAAGATTTGACTTTAACTCATGGTTGACATAAGTATTAATATGGAGTAGTGGCCTTTGGATTTAGCTGCGATTAGGTCGTTAGTAACTTTGATGAGAGCAGTCTCAGTAGAGTGAAGAGGGCGGAAGCCAGATTAAAGAGGGTCAAGGAAAGAGTTGCAATTGAGGAAGTGAGACATATGGGACAAGTCTTTCCAGAAGCTTTGAGGAAAAAGAGAGCAGGGATATGGGATGATAGTTAGAGGGGGTGGATGGGTCGAGGGATGTTTTTTTCAGGATATATACTACAGTGGCATGTTTAAGGTCAGCAGAGACAATGCCAGAAGAGAGAGAGAGCAGTTGAAGATCTGTGTTAGGTCGTTACTTGATATTTTTGGATAAGCTTTCTAGATGAGAAAAAGTTTTAAAATTATATTTTCAGAATATTAAAATATCAAATAATACATCATATATAAAAATATGAAAATTATCAAATTGTCAAAATATTAAATCATTTGAAAAATGTATCCAAAAATATTAAATTGAGGCCATATTATAAATTTAGAAGCAAAAAAGTAAAAAGAAATACCTTACAGACTTATGATCACATATCATAAGATGAGTTGTAAATCTGAAAAGATAACCATATAAGCTATCCATTCTTCAGTCAATTTATCTCTCCATCCATTCAGTTTTAAGTAAATGAAATGTCTTGGATCTCTCATCTAGTTTACTTTCAATACGATAACACAAATGATACATCTTCTAAGGGCACTATAGGTCTATTCACTAAATGCTGAATTGTAGTGAATGGAAAATTGTAAAGTTAAGGCTAAAATAGCCAAGTTGTATAAAGTGAATAATGTTTACCGATCAGCTATTTTTGACTAGACTTTGCAATTAATTTTTCAAGTTACTGCAGCTTCTGCAGTTCCTTTGCACCCAGAAACAGAGCACATACACATAGCCAGGTGCCAGCAAAATGTCTAATTTAAACAGAATTCATTGGAACTCTGATCATATGACACGCTAATTGATGTGCAGTCTCTACATGGACCAACATATCTATATAATTGGGTACATAGAATACAAAAAAATCGTTAAAAACCCACTTCTTCATAAAAGCGTATCAATTAAATTGTTAATAGCTCCTAACTGATTCCTCTTCTGCAACTGCCATTAGTCTAATACTATCCTTACCTTTTTGTGTCACTTTACCCCACTTCCTCTAGCATGTAAGCTCATTGAGCAGGGCCCTCAACCCCTCTGTTCCTGTGTGTCCAACTTGTCTGGTTACAACTACATGTTTGTTCGTCCACCCATTGTAAAGCGCTGCGGAATTTGATGGTGCTCTATAAATATCATCATCATAATAATATTATTATTATTATTATTATTAATACATAGGCAAGAGCATATTAATGATCCATTGGATGCCCCATGTGTCTATGTTTTTTCCTAATTATTTTGTTTTAAGCAGAGAGAAAGTTCTATCTTAATTCACATTTTCTTTAGTGATTTAAAAAAAAGAAGCTAATTTCACTCTTCATTATATCTCTTTCTGTGATAAGAAAAGTGGGACCTTATGGCCAGTTCTACATAAAACCAAACCGACAATCAATTAATGGCACCTGTTGCGCCCTGTAGAAGTTTTGGAATTTATACACTGTAGCAATACTGTGCCCTTGCGTGACACAGAGCGACACCAGAGAGGAACTGGCATTTTTAAAATATATTTTGCATTTATCACAATTGTCACTTGCCATTAATTTCAATTCCCTTTATGCATCCGCTCAAAACATAATTAAGATTTTATGCTGCAGTAAATATGCTTGTTCATCCATTAGGGCAAAGCAGAAGATTAATTGCATTACAATAGAAATCAGTTCGCTAGAATTCAGAGTACCGGTTGTAATGGCAGAAATGCTGCCCACAATACTTTGCTCTGATAAGCTTCAAAAGCATGCTTAAATGGGAAAATAATTGGATCTCTGACAAGTAGCACCATTCCTATATCTACGCATATGAGCCAGAGAAACACCTCCATTTCTCAAACAATTGTCCTATGTTCCATACAGATTGTTTCTAAATAGTTACACCGTGTATCTTGATGATTATTGAATCATCTTTCAATGAGTGCGCATAAAATGAGTTATAATAAAATAAATTATTCTCCTGCATTTTCTTTTTCTAGATTTTACAAACGGCAGATGTTTCCATCATAATGACTGCAGTTTACTGCCGCAGTGCAAGATCTGCCACAATTACATAATTAAAGTTATCGCCAGTAGAATTGTGTTATCAAACAGTTTGACATTACACGGAGCCCAAGTTTTAGTTGAAAAAACGTGATAGGTTTGACTTCTATGTGCTGGCCTCAGTTTCATCTGAATGACCTAGGTCATAAATAGGGCAGGCAGAAAATTCAAGTTGGCTCTTTAAAGATTTCCTGTGAATATAACAGGGTCCACATTTTGCCTTTTCATGGCAACTTGTCTTCTGCAGCAACTTTTATTCTTGCAGGAGAACTTCTGTATGATGATTTTTTTAGGAATCCTTCTACAGAAGCATTCTTACTTTATATATAGGGGCATTTAAAGGGTTATTCAAGGCATCATAACCACTACAGCCTGTTGTAGTGTTTATGATGCCAGGGGTACCTTGGCCCCATTACTCAGTAACTTCTAGTTTTTCAATGGTTTGTCTTCTTACCTGGGTCCTTGCCAGGCGCTGACTGCCCTCATGTGGCCAATGATGATATCCAGCTTCTGCAGAGCTTTGGAAACTGGAAGTGCACCCCACTAGCCATACATTAGCTGAGAGCATCAGCTGATTCTGTCAGCCAATGAATTCAATTCTGTGCATAGGAATATGCACAGAATTTACCTTAGCCAGCTAGGAATTCATGGGCTGGCTAATGATGACCCAACCATATAAGCTATCCATTCTTCAGTCAATTTCTCTCTCCATCCATCCATCCATTCAGTTTAAAGTAAATGAAATGTCTTGGATCTCTCATCTCGTTTACTTTCAATATGATAACACAAACGATACATCTTCTAAGGGCACTATAGGTCTATTCACTAAATGCTGAATTGTAGTGAATGGAAAATTGTAAAGTTAAGGCTAAAATAGCCAAGTTGTATAAAGTGAATAATGTTTGCACAGAACAAACAGACCTGCGGGAGGTCGATATGTGCAGAGGGTCAAAGCAAAATATTCCAGGCACCATGACCACTTCAAATCACTGTAATACTATTTAAAGTAATACTAAAACATTGGCCTTAACTACTGTCCATATATTTATACACTGCCAGATGTTCTTTGTATACAGCTGTACTATTGTAACATCAATATTTAACACTATTGTATAATGGAATGGTCAGCAACAGTCATATTGGACAGAGAGATAATTTACTTGCTGATGAAACACCTTCTCAGGCTTACTACTGATAGTTTGTTACTACTAGGGCTGATGACAATTGAACACATTCTACTTTACTCTGCTCCTGAAGCTATAAGCTATAATTTGTGCTATGATAATATGACTATTTTTCTAAATATTTTTTGCAAGATGGAAAGAGCCATTTTCCAAGTGTACCCTCTAGATACACTTTAGTAATCAGTATTCAAAAATATCATGTTATGGATTAATGTGAATCAAGTTGAGGCTCAACAAGTATAATCCATCTAGTTATATCCCAACCATAGGGAAATAGAATTCAAAGAAGTGTAAGATTGAATTTTAAATTCTAAAAAAAAATGGTATCCATATGGTGTCTTGCAGTTTAGTGAACGCATGCATAAAATTGTATTGTCTACAACAGGGTGCCCAAAAACTAGATCCACCGATTTTTTTTTTTTAGAACTAGACTTTCATAATGCTTTGCTGTTAGTGGTCTATAAGGTTCCACGTCTTATTTTTCATATTATCAATTCATGCTGATGTCATAAGAATTTGCACTTGAAAGATCAGGTTCCAAAATTGAAAGTGCTCACAAAGTACAAGAAGGACACTATAACACTTAATAAGCAGTTCGTTTTGTGCTCTTGGAAGAGTTTGAAAGAACAAGTCTGCAAATGGCAGCACTGAACATCATTCGTCCCTAGGAGGTTAATTGACTTCTGTAAAGGTTACAGTGTTTCACCTCTGTCTACAAGAGACTGGACATGCATGAGAATAAATTCAGAGTGTGTCTATTCTCTTTCATCATTGACATCTCACACTTACTCACACGCATCTCGCATGGAATCTAGGTCAGGATCTGAGCTCACTTCTTTTAACAAGTGCAATGTTCTTGTGTCATGCTGATAAGAGCAACAGAAAGGACAAAAGGTTGAGAGTCTGGGGGCCAGATGACAGCTAAGGGGTGGATGCTGTGTAATTCTCGAATGATCTTTTTTTTTTGGCAAGAAACACAGTCATTCTGAAAAAAATCTTCTGGCTCACTCTGTGCCAGCCACTAACAAGACTGCTTGTACCATTTCTATTCGCTAGGCTAAAATGCAATTTATCTAAGATATTGTTTCATGTTTCTAGCAAGTTTATGAGTGTCTCTGTTTTATCGTATCTGCTGTGCTGGGTCATATGGTGGTCCGATAGAATGAGCCTTGCTGTTTCTCCCTCTGATTGCTAAATGCTAAGGTTTACTGCTGGCAGGGTTACAAGACATTTTAGTGTTGTTTCATAACTAAAGAGTAAATATTTATGAACTTCACCCTTTATTAAAATGTACATTTCTTTCACTGGCAAAAGAAAAACAATTGCTTGGAATCTTTTTTCCCAACAGTGGCTTTTCTGTATATCCAGCATGCATTTCAACCAGTAAGTTATTAATAAAATCAATAATTGAGTAGAACTGATGGGAATTGTAAATTCCAGGCCAAAATGGAAACATATTTAAAATATTGTTTGATTGAGCTATTATTCGTGTTCAGAAATGTTGTCCTAATTTTCAAATTACTTTGTCAGTTCTCCACAATCCCGGTTTATAATAAAATAATATTTCACAAGCACTTTATTTAAATCTTTTTTTCTGTATTGATTCTTGCGATTTTATGAAACATATTTTTGTATCTACAGCTCCACTCTATCTTGATACTCTGTCAAATTCTACTGTTCAACTTCCACATTGAAATTCAGCAATTTTGGTTCATTCCTTCCTTTGTTTCAATATATCACATTTCGTGTCAAAATGACACAATATGAGACATTTAGATTAAATGATCTGCAACATCTCATTACCTATCTTAGCTGCAATATAGTAATTTTCTAGCCCTCCTTCGTATGATTTCTTAATTTTTTTTAAAAATATTCCTCCACTGATAAAAAATGTGTGAATCACTCTAAAAACACACTTAACAGTGAAATTAATACAAAATATAAAGTGAGAGCACACAATATTGCAGAAATACCACAGATATATGTTGAATGTGGGATCTGAAAAATGCAAATATAAAAAGACCATAGAGTAATATAGTATACACAGTTAAAACGTATATACACTTTTACTGGTCCAGCTCAAATGGTTCTGAGCCACTTAATAAAGCTGGCTCAGACTAGTAGCTTGAAAAGGAGGATGCAGTGGATAGTAGTTGTAGTGGGTCAGAGTTTTCTTTTACCAGCCTCAATAAAGTTGATCATACACCATATATATTCCAGGATGCAGGAAATAGGTGAAGAAAACAATAAAGTTATTGGGTAGAAATAGAAATAAATAACCTCGCATATAACAAATAAGTCCACTGTCCACTTAACGCCTTTCTCAAAAGTGTGTTGCTACCGTCCTCCTTCATGATTTTCTCTTTTAAACCTATTGGGCTTGGTGCCTTTTTTTTGGACATCTGTTGGTGATTCTGATCGGTACTTCCGCTTTCGGCTTTTGGTGTGTGTCTAGGGATCTCCATTCTTCATCACAAGGACGTCTCAACATCATTCCGTAATAATGTCATTCCGCAGGTGTCAGTTTCAGAGCTATAAAGTCTTTATTCAAGATATTACCCTCTAAAGGCAAACTGGCGCCATTAAAAGAAGTAAAAAAAATAAAATAATCTTCTTAACCCCTTAAGGACCAAACTTCTGGAATATAAAGGAATCATGACAGGGGTTAAAGCAACAAATGGGTTTTATTAATGTAATAACTGTAGAGGTTGTACATTAAGAAAGAATAAAAACAAAATGGTAAAAAAAAAATCACAATTTACTAATAATATACAAAATGATATTACATTTTTTATCACTTGTAACTAAAAAAAAGTAATATACATGTTAATATTTCCCTGTGGATTCCAAAACATAGGTAAAACAACAAGAGCCCGTAAGATACGCATAAGGGAACATATTTACAATATTAAGAGGAAATTTTATCAACATAGCGTATCTAAAATCCACTGGAGAGGAGGTGATATTAATAGCCTCCTCAGTAAAGCAGAAACGAAGTGGATTTTTAACGTTGACACCTTACTACCTTAAAGCTTAAATGCTGATTTCGAAATAAATTCATGTATATAAAATGTTTTTATTAATTGTGTTTATTAATTATGTTTGTTTTATTTTTATCTTCATGCAGGCTTTTATGTAAGTTGTTTGACCTTACAATATTATTCAGGATGCTTTTTATTATTATAAATCTTTATCAGAAATCTCTAATGCTGACTACATTTTAACGTAGTAGATTTTAATATAATGTGTCTAATAATCTACTTTTATAATGTAGTTCATTATGTGTTAATAATTTTTAAGTTTTAATTTGCTGTATAACCAATGAACTCCAATAAATGGTGTTAGATTGCCATAGTAGTTAATATGCTCATTTGTAGCAAGCTCTATTTCCAATGGACTCCAAGAAAATGGCTCCAGTTTGCCTTTAGAGGGTAATATCTTGAATAAAGACTTTATAGGTCTGAAACCGACACCCACGGAATTACGTTATTACGGAATGACATTAAGACGTCCTTGTGATGGAGAATGGAGACGCCTAGACGCACACCAATGACAAAAGCGGAAGTACCGATCGGAATCACCAACAGATGTCTGAAAAAGGTGCCAAGCCCAATAGGTTTAAAAGAGAAGATTATGAAGGAGGACGGTAGTAATCCACTTTTGAGAAAGGTGTTAGCCAAAACGTGTTAAGTGGACAGTGGACTTATTTGTTATATGTAAGGTTATTTACTTCTATTTTTACCCAATAAATGTATTGTTTTTCTTCACCTATTTGCTGCATCCTGGAATATTTATGGTGTATGATCAACTTTATTGAGGCTGGTAAAAGAAAACTCTGACCCACTACAACTACTATCCACTGCATCCTCCTTTTCAAGCTACCAGTCTGAGCCAGCTTTATTAAGTGGCTCAGAACCAAGTGAGCTGGACCAGTAAAAGTGTATATTTGTTTTAACTGTGTATACTATATTACTCTATGGTCTTTTTATATTTGCATTTTTCAGATCCCACATTCAACATATATCTGTGGTATTTATGCAATATTGTGTGCTCTCACTTTTGTATTTTGTATTTATTCCTCCATTGATGATGTGGGCAAAATGTGTGTGTGTTCTATTGAGAAGAATGACTAGCATCAATCCCACCCCACTTTGTTATAACTGGTTAACGATTGATATGGCAAAAATGGTTATTCATGACATCCTTAATATTTAAGAACTAATTTTCTCATACTGAAGGAGGAGCTTAATCTAAAAATAATAATAAAGTATAAAAAGTAAAAGGGCAGCAACGTCAAAACTGTCTAAAACATGTGACAACATACTGTATCTATACAAAATAGGTGTGCTGAGAATCACTCTTATTATACCATCAATAAAACCAAGAGAATCCAAAAGTCCCAATGTTGGAGAAAAAACAAATGCAATCCAAACAAAATGCTGAGTAAAATAACTAATCCATGAAGAAAAGTCCAAAAGTCATCTTCTGATGCCACAACAATTATCCAAGAGGTAAATAAATAACATTTCCAAAACTCCATATATATATATGGTTAAAGTTCCTATAGCAATAGCAGGAGAAAAATGTTGGTGTGTAGGCACACCAATATTTGTCTTAGTTCCTATCCAGGTAACAACAACCTGGTGGGAGTCAAAATCTAGTACGCGATAAAGCTCATCGTCCTCCGATTGTGTGGTGTCCACAAGTGCTCCAGGGAAATGATGTCAGACTCCTACATCTGATATGTTATGTCACAACAGAGTTTCTCAAATACAGAATGTGAACCATATAAGCTAGAAGTAGGGGCAGTACTCTTGCATATATAGAGTGCTAATGGAGAGGGGATGGGGGGTAGAGTTTTAAATTAAAAGTGATCCCTCCATGTTTAAAACAAAGTGTGCAAATAGTAAAAAAAAATGTGAAACTAATTAACCATATAGCAGCAAAAGTCACAAAATGGTCAAAAATGTATATAAATGAAAAACAAGCAACTGTTCCTCATTCATAGTTAAACAAGCAAGCAATAGTGGATAGTGGTATAGAGGTACAGAGTAAGCTAACTAAAACGTTAGAGAAAAATAAGCATTATTAATTTAGATAAAAAACATATGAAGATGTTCATTAAAGCCCTTGGGGCATAGGATGGGGGTAGGCAACATTCAACACTCAAGATGTTGTGGACTACATCTTTCATAATGCTCTTACAGATATAATGCTGGAAAAACATCAGGGAATATGTAGTCCACAAGAACTGGATTGCCTAAGATTGCCTACCCATGGCATAGGGCAGGGGTGCCCAAAAGGTAGATCCCCAGATGTTGTAGAACTACAACTCCCATGATACTTTGCATGCCTTAAAAATGCCTTTCGAATGACAAAGCATCATGGAAGTTGTAGTCTTAAAACATCTGAGGATGTACCTTTTGGACACCACTGGTATAGAGTATCTAAATGATAAATCTATTTGATCCAATCCAATGCTTTGAATGAGGTATTGAAGGTTAACCTATGGACTGTTTGAAAGGATATATTGTTTATAAAATTTATTGTGTTTCTACAATTCATTTCAAACTGCTGATATGGTCTTAGAAAAATTTAGACACAAATGAAACATTCTGAAATGAACTACATCTATGACAAATTATGGTTTATTTATTAAACACCAAATAGTAGTGAAACCTAATTGCAAAATTTAGGCAAAGATACCCTGTTGCAAATCTGTTTTCCGTTCAACTCAGTTTAGTGTATATGGAATACACATTTTGGAGTCAGCTGTGAAATCACTAGGACTCACTGTTCATTGTAAAACCCTTATACATATATGCCTTTTATCAAAAATAAATAAATAAAATTAAGAAGAGAGCAATCCATGATTGAGCATGTACCCATCATGTACTATAGTTTGGTTATAGAAACCTACTTTTATTTTAACCCCTTCACGATCAGCTCAAACAATGCAACACTTAAAGGAGCACTATAGGATCAACACAAACATATATTTCTAATCCTATAGTGTTAAAACCCCTGACCCCCTCTTGCCTCCCTAAATATAGTAAAATCTTATTTGTATTTAAGTCTGCAGCTGCTGCCATTGCCCCTATATGCCTGTGAGCTGCCTCTGCCTGCTGACATCATCAGAAGTGGTGGTCTGAGCCAATCACAGTGCTTCCCCATAGGATTGGCTAAGACTGTCAAGAGCCACACAAGTCAAACACAGTCCTGGCCAATCAGCAGCTCCTCATAGAGATGAATTGAATCAATGCAGCTCTATGAAGAAAGTTCAGTGTCTGCATGCAGAGGGTGGAGACACTGAATGTTTTGATGCACACTAGGCAGGACTGCTTAAGGAAGCACCTCTAGCAGCCATCTGAGGAGGTATCACTAGGCTGTAATGTAAACACTGCATTTTCTCTGAAAAGAGTGTTTACAGCAAAAAGCCTGAAGTGAATGATTATACTCACCAGAACAAATGCAATAAGCTGTAGTTGTTCTGGTGACTATAGTGTCCCTTTACGGGTTAATTGTCTGGAAGCATAGTGATCATGTGAAAATCTGATTACATCTGACACACACACCTTTCCATTTATTAATAATTGATTTTCTTGTTCTGTTACTGATGGAATATTTAAAAGCCTTTTTTCAGTCAATAAGCTTTTCCGTTTATTATTCATTAAAGATAAATAAAATAAAGTCATCTTGAGGTTGAAATGTTTTGCAGCTAAATTTGAATAGGAATCTCTTAATTTCAGCCAGAATGAACCCATGGAAGATACAAGATGTCTTGATCACTTGCTCTGTATCCTAATTAATGTCTCTGCTTGTCATCAGGTGATCTGGCGTGAAAATAATAGCTACTAAACGGAACCATCAAGAACAGTTTAGATGCATCATATTGTCAGACAGTATTTAGCTCACCCTTACATCAGAGTACCCCAAAAACATATAAACATAAAATATAAAAACATGCAGGGTTATTTACCAAAGTAAAGAGAATTGTTTGGAGTTCAAAGTAAATTCAAACTGAATTTCAAATGAAATACCAAATTAGCTGAATGGAAACATTTATCTACATCACTTATGCTTCTAATTTGGCTATTTGGGTGTAGAAATTAAAATTCACTTTGAATTCTCAACAATGCTCACTTTAATGAATAATGTTAGTAAATTTGTGAATGCAGCATTCCATATTTGTATACTTAAATAAACAGAGGTCATTTCAGTAGTACAGCTATTCAATATTGATTTTTTTTCAACCCTGTTTTCAAAGCACACATATGGTCAGTAGTGATGTACCGAACGGTTCGCTGGCGAACGGTTCCCGGCGAACATAGCATGTTCGCGTTCACCACGGCGGGCGAACATATGCACGGTTCGACCCGCCCCCTATTCGTCATCATTGAGTAAACTTTGACCCTGTACCTCACAGTCAGCAGACACATTCCAGCCAATTAGCAGCACACCCTCCCTAGCAGACCCTCCCACCTCCTGGAAGGCATCCATTTTGGATTCATTCTCAAGCTGCATGCTTTAGTAAGAGGAGGGAAAGTGTAGCTGCTGTTCATTAGATAGGGAAAAGCATAGCTAGGTTAGGGTTAGGGTATGCTTTTTTACATTTTTTTTTTTATTTTTCTATGTAATGTAATTGCACTTAGTTGTCTGCCACTGCTGCCAGCTTCTGTGTCAGGCTCACAGTGCATACTGTGCCCATTTCCCCAGTCAGTGCCACCACTTACATCTGGTGTCACAATAGCTTGGATTTAAAAACAAAAAACTTTTTTCACTGTTATGGATTGAATAGCAGTCAGTTGTCTGCCACTGCTGCCAGCTTCTGTGTCAGGCTCACAGTGCATACTGTGCCCATTTCCCCAGTCAATGCCACCACTTACATCTGATGTCACAATAGCTTGGATTTAAAAACAAAAAACTTTTTTCACTGTTATAGATTGAATAGCAGTCAGTTGTCTGCCACTGCTGCCAGCTTCTGTGTCAGGCTCACAGTGGATACTGTGCCCATTTCCCCAGTCGGTGCCACCACTTATATCTGGTGTCACAATAGCTTGGATTTAAAAACAAAAAACTTTTTTCACTGTTATAGATTGAATAGCAGTCAGT
>CAKOES020000398.1:0-23788 GCA_933207985.1 Pelobates cultripes
TGTTACCCCAACATAGGGTCACTTGGCAGATATGGATTGACACCTCTCCTAAGGATCCCTGATACACACTGATACACACCTACTTGAATGGTATAGACATTTTTAGCAGCTCCTGGCCCGAACACCTGACCCACATAGGAGCCGGAATAGACCGGATTAGGGAGTCCGGACTGACCCTAAAGCCCAGTAAGTGCCATATAGGAACGTGTAAAAACCTCCCCAAGATAGTAGTATGGCCCCAGAATGTGAACAGGCCTTCCAACAGCTCAAGACGGCGCTCATTAAATCACCTGTACTTTCTTCTCCTGATCCAACTAAACACTTTCTCGGCCATACAGACGCTTCTATGCTTGGATTGGGAGCAGTATTGAGCCAAGTCGGAGCAGATGGTGGCTAGCAACCCGGGCTTATCTAAGCCGTAAACTTTTGCACAGCGAAGTATATTCACTGCCATTGAAAAGGAGTGCATAGCGGTGGTGTGGGCCCTCAAAAAGCTGCAACCTACTTGTATGGACAACCGCTTACCTTACTCACAGATCACAACAAATTTGGGGCACTGCGCGTGCAATCTAATGTGCCACCAGATAGGAGTGGTGTGTTTAGTACTATTGTTATCAGTTTAATCACTGTTACGCCCCCTATCCGCTGATGTGGAGCAAGACGCAGCAGCAGAAGAGGACTAAGCCGAGGAGGTTATGGAAGAGGATGGAGTAGGAGGAGTAGAGGAGGTGGCAGCGTACTGGCAGAGTACACGCTGTAGGGCTGACACACCTGCTTGAAGATAACTAACTGGTATTCAATCTATAACAGTGAAAAAATTTTTTTGTTTTTAAATCCAAGCTATTGTGACACCAGTGAGTGAGTGGTGCGTTTAGTACTATTGTTATCAGTTTAATCACTGTTACGCCCCCTATCCGTTGATGTGGAGCAAGACGCAGCAGCAGAAGAGGACTAAGCCGAGGAGGTTATGGAAGAGGATGGAGTAGAGGAGTAGAGGAGGTGGCAGCGTACTGGCAGAGTACACGCTGTAGGGCTGACACACCTGCTTGAAGATAACTAACTGCTATTCAATCTATAACAGTGAAAAAAAATTTTTGTTTTTAAATCCAAGCTATTGTGACACCAGGGAGTGAGTGGTGTGTTTAGTACTACTGTTATCAGTTTAATCACTGTTACGCCCCCTATCCGTTGATGTGGAGCAAGACGCAGCAGCAGAAGAGGACTAAGCCGAGGAGGAAGAGGATGGAGTAGGAGGAGTAGAGGAGGTGGCAGCGTACTGGCAGAGTACACGCTGTAGGGCTGACACACCTGCTTGAAGATAACTAACTGCTATTCAATCTATAACAGTGAAAAATTTTTTTTGTTTTTAAATCCAAGCTATTGTGACACCAGTGAGTGAGTGGTGTGTTTTAGTACTATTGTTATCAGTTTAATCACTGTTACGCCCCCTATCCGTTGATGTGGAGCAATACACAGCAGCAGCAGAACAGGACTCAGTCGAGGAGGTTATGGAAGATGAGCGTGAACTGCTCAAGGCGGGAGGCGGAGTGGCGGATGGTTGAGAGGGACAAGGAGGACAGCAGTGGTTGACGTGGCTGAAGATGCTGGACCAGGAGGAGGCTGGCGGCTTAGAGTAGGCGAGCTGCTTGTACTCATGTGTTGATCCCATAGGCGTCTGTGATGTGAGATCATGTGCCTACGCAAAGCAGTTGTACCTAGGTGGGTGCAAATAATCAAATTGTGGTGAGAGCACTCAATGCATGCAAAATTCAATATTTTACCAGACCTTTTTCAGATGAAAAATTCTAAAAAACATAAAGCATAAAAACATAGAGTAATATTGTTTAAAATGTATGTCAATATTTACATGTGACTGGTTAAACTCACATATTACTGAGTCACTTTAAAAGCTGACTCAGACTTCAGGCTTGTATGGAGATGAAAATTATTCAATTCTGGACGTCTTGTATCAATTTCAACGAATCCGCACTGGAAGTGCTCCTCTAGAATCACTCCAAAAGGCAAGATCCAATCCAAACTGATTTTATTGTTAAAAAATAACTTTGTATAATAAATACAAGTAAAATGTCCTGTACAAATTACCACAACGCGTTTCGGCGATATCAGCCTTTCTCAAGTGGTCTAATTTCATCATCTCCATCTTCTTCCTTATATTTCGAATTTCGGCGCCTTTTTTTTTTTTTTTTTTCTCGGGCGTTCCCCTTTAACTTCCGCATTCGTCATCACTCTGCGTCTTCGGCCCGCTGTTTTCATTTGCGTCATTGACGTCGTGACGTTTTCCGGTTGCCGAAACCGGAAGTATTATCGGCGCCATTTTGGAAAGTCCTTTTCACTTATCATGCCAGTCTCTTACATATTCCTGTATATATACTTCTAATTTTGGCTAGCAACTTCATATTTTCCGATTTAAAAGTCCGTTCTAAACATAATAATGGTCTCTTGTGCATCAATATATATATACCCTACATATCGATAAAACAGATAATAAAACATAACAAATAAACAGAAAATTAGTTAAAAATTGACCCTATCATAGTAAATCTAGAAGGAGGCATCCCCAACCTGCTAAAAAAGAGAGGGATAAATAAACTTAAAAGATAATCTTAAAAAATTGATAAATTAGTGACCCATATATATTAAAAAACAAACAAAATAAAAATTGTTTTTTAAAATTATTTTACAAATCCAAATTACTGAATAAAATTACATAAAAAGCTATATGCATGAATTTATCTCAAAATCAACATTCAAACCATTTGGGGATAATGATTCCATATTAAAAATCCATTTCATCTCGCTTTTGCTAAGTAAATTTTCTATATCACCCCCTCTCCAATGTGTCTTCACAGCCTCTATTCCTAAGAATTCAAATCCATTAATATCTCCTCCATGAGCTTCCAAAAAATGCTTGGAAACATTATGTAGAGTGAATTTCCTATTAATATTATAGATATGTTCCCTGATTCTTATCTTTAATAATCTGGACGTTTTTCCAATATATTGTAAACCGCAGGGACAAAATATCATATAAATCACATTTTTTGAATTACATGTTATAAAGGATTTTATCTCATGTATTATCTTATTTTGAAAAGAAGTGAACTTCGTGACATTTTTATTCTTATTTTTCCTTAGAGTACAGCCTCTACATGTTCCACAATAGTAGAAGCCTTTTTCTTTCTTAAACATAGATGAGATTTGTGGATTTTTTTCCTTATCTATAAAACTTGAGGTTAAAACTTGTTTAATGTTTTTCGCACCTCTAAAAATCATTTTTGGTTGAGTTCCCAAATACGGATGAATATCTTGATCCTGCTCTAAAATATGCCAATTTCTCTTTATAATTTTTTGCAATTGGTTGCTATGAGAGCTATAATTAAAAATAATCGGTACAATCTTATTTTCTTCTTTTTGTTCTTTTATTTTATATTTTAAAAGATTTTCTCTTAATTCCTGTCCTACCTCATTTTTTATATTAGTCAAGGAATCTTGATTGTACCCTTTTTCAACTAATTGCTTAATTAAAACTCTTGTTTGTTCCTCATACTGTACCGATTCCGTACAATTGCGTTTTATTCTTAAAAACTGGCCTTTAGGTATATTGGTTAACCAAGGTTTAAAATGGCAACTCTTTAAATTAATAAAACTATTGACATCTACAGTTTTAAAAAAGGTTTTACTTTTAATCTTATTTTCTTCTATATAAATACTTAGATCTAAAAAATTAACAATTTTAGTACTGATCTCCCAAGTTAGATTAATATTCCAGATGTTCTTGTTCAAATCATTTAAAAAGCTTTTTAAAGTTTCTTGTGTCCCTTTCCATATTAAAAAGATATCATCTATGTACCTTTTATAGAGGACCAGACTTGTCCCGAGCTCTGGCTTGGAGAAAATCTCAGATTCCTCCCAATACGCCATAAACAGATTAGCATAGCTCGGGGCAAATCTGGTCCCCATAGCTGTTCCCTTGGTTTGTAAATAAAAATTCTTCTCAAACCAAAAGAAATTATTAAAAAGAATCAATTGGATACCCTCTATAATAAAATCAATCTGCTCCGGGTTCAAATCTGTATCCTTTTTTAAAAAATGTCTAGCAGCCTCACACCCCTTCTCATGTTCAATAATGGTGTAGAGGCTGCTGACATCACAGGTCACCATAATCAAACCTTCTTCCCAATTAAAACCATTTAAAATTTGTAAAAGTGACATAGTATCCTTTAAATACGAAGGGCATCTTTTTACCGGATCCTGTAAAAATTGGTCTAAAAACTGCGATAAAGGTGATAATAGAGAGCCAATTCCCGACACGATTGGTCTCCCGGGGGGATTTTCTATATTTTTATGTACCTTTGGTAAAACATATAAAACCGGAATTCGAGGGAATTTTACATTCAGAAAATCATATTCTTTTTTATTTAATATCCCTAGTTCTAACCCTTGATTTATAAATCTATTCAATTTTTTCTTTATATCCTCTAAAGGATTTTTCTGTAATAACAAATATGTTTCCTGATCTTGTAATTGTTCAAAAATTACTTTAAGGTATTGTTCCTTTTTCCATATAACAACACCCCCCCCCTTGTCAGCAGGTTTGATAACAATCGAGGAATTTTTCTTTAAATCTTGTAATGCTTTCCTTTCACTTTTAGTTAAATTATTTTTCTGTTCTTTAACAGGTTTAATTTTCCTCATTTCTCTAGTAAAAACCTTTTCAAAAATTTTCATAGCATCTAATCTTAGATAGCTAGGATAAAAATTAGATTTATTCTTAAGAGTCGTATGTTTAAATTTATTATCCTCCTCCATTTTATCTTTTGTCACATCACTAGTAAATTTCTGATCAAAGAATTTTTTCAAACATAATTTCCGTATAAATCTATTAATGTCCAAAAAAGTTTCAAATTTATCTAAGTCACAACTAGGTGCAAATTTAAAACCATAATTTAAAACCTTTTTATGGGATTCCTCTAAAATTACATCTGATAAATTAAAAATTCTTATATCCGCTGTACTTTTTTTGGGAACATCTCCTCCCTCCTCCTTTTCTCCTCTTTTCTGCTTTCTATTGCCTCTTCTTGTCGTCTCCTTTTTACTGGGGTCTGCACTTTTGTGCCTCCTTTTGTTCGGGTCATGGTTTGACCTAAAAAAAGGTCATCATCATTTATTTGCTGCAGATGACTATATCTATTTGTAGTTTGTACCTCCTTTCTATAATTTCTGTCTGGTGAATACTGTTTATAGACTCTTTCGTAATTATTTTTAGAAGAATTATTTCTTTCTCTCATCCTGGATTTAACTTGAATCCACCCTCCATCCTGTTCTTTCTTTTGTTGTACTGAATTCTGATAGGGTCTATCCTCATCCCATTTCTTATATAGTTGTAAAGATGATCTATTTTCTTGTTTTAAAAAATTCCTTTTATAATTGTCTTTTCTATTACCTATAGGATTATTCTTCCTTTGTGGTTTTATTTGACCTTTCAAATAATCCTCTTGGTCCCTCTTAAGTTTCTTTTTTTTAGTTTCAATTACTTTTCCTTCTATATTTTTAATCTTTTCTATAATTTTTTCCATTAAAAACTTTAGCTCTTCCATTTCCAGAAAGGGCTCAAGTTTTTTCTGTATATCATTGATTTCTTCATTCATTTGATGTAGACTTAAAGTACGTTGTTCAATAATGACAGTCATCATATGTCTAGCAAAAGATTCTAAGGCTCCATCCCAGGCCTCCCTAAAACTCTCACTTTCATTTTCTGAGGTAGGGGATTTATGAAACCTCAGACCTCTAGGTGCTATTTTTAAATCAACATATCTTTCCAATGTAAAAACTTCCCATTTGTATTTCATTTCTTTAATAAGTAATCGTTCTAACTTAAAACAAATTTCTCTTAACTCATCATTTTTCTTATTCGGAATTTTTTCCCATTTATCATCCTCTAATGAACCAAATCTTTGGTTCATATCATTCTGCCAACTTTTGCGAAAGCTAAAGATTGACATAGTAATATAATACCCTTTATCCCAAAGTGGAGTGTTATACAGTAATATACACAAACTAGGGGGTTTTTAGGAAAAAGAGTATAATTGTGGTGCTACTATCACCTAGTGTGAATCACTCCAACACACCAAAACTCAATGTAGTGCAAATAATCAAATTGTGGTGAGAGCACTCAATGCATGCAAAATTCAATATTTTACCAGACCTTTTTCAGATGAAAAATTCTAAAAAACATAAAGCATAAAAACATAGAGTAATATTGTTTAAAATGTATGTCAATATTTACATTTGACTGGTTAAACTCACATATTACTGAGTCACTTTAAAAGCTGACTCAGACTTCAGGCTTGTATGGAGATGAAAATTATTCAATTCTGGACGTCTTGTATCAATTTCAACGAATCCGCACTGGAAGTGCTCCTCTAGAATCACTCCAAAAGGCAAGATCCAATCCAAACTGATTTTATTGTTAAAAAATAACTTTGTATAATAAATACAAGTAAAATGTCCTGTACAAATTACCACAACGCGTTTCGGCGATATCAGCCTTTCTCAAGTGGTCTAATTTCATCATCTCCATCTTCTTCCTTATATTTCGAATTTCGGCGCCTTTTTTTTCGGGCGTTCCCCTTTAACTTCCGCATTCGTCATCACTCTGCGTCTTCGGCCCGCTGTTTTCATTTGCGTCATTGACGTCGTGACGTTTTCCGGTTGCCGAAACCGGAAGTATTATCGGCGCCATTTTGGAAAGTCCTTTTCACTTATCATGCCAGTCTCTTACATATTCCTGTATATATACTTCTTTTACTACTTTTAGAGGTGCGAAAAACATTAAACAAGTTTTAACCTCAAGTTTTATAGATAAGGAAAAAAATCCACAAATCTCATCTATGTTTAAGAAAGAAAAAGGCTTCTACTATTGTGGAACATGTAGGGGCTGTACTCTAAGGAAAAATAAGAATAAAAATGTCACGAAGTTCACTTCTTTTCAAAATAAGATAATACATGAGATAAAATCCTTTATAACATGTAATTCAAAAAATGTGATTTATATGATATTTTGTCCCTGCGGTTTACAATATATTGGAAAAACGTCCAGATTATTAAAGATAAGAATCAGGGAACATATCTATAATATTAATAGGAAATTCACTCTACATAATGTTTCCAAGCATTTTTTGGAAGCTCATGGAGGAGATATTAATGGATTTGAATTCTTAGGAATAGAGGCTGTGAAGACACATTGGAGAGGGGGTGATATAGAAAATTTACTTAGCAAAAGCGAGATGAAATGGATTTTTAATATGGAATCATTATCCCCAAATGGTTTGAATGTTGATTTTGAGATAAATTCATGCATATAGCTTTTTATGTAATTTTATTCAGTAATTTGGATTTGTAAAATAATTTTAAAAAACAATTTTTATTTTGTTTGTTTTTTAATATATATGGGTCACTAATTTATCAATTTTTTAAGATTATCTTTTAAGTTTATTTATCCCTCTCTTTTTTAGTAGGTTGGGGATGCCTCCTTCTAGATTTACTATGATAGGGTCAATTTTTAACTAATTTTCTGTTTATTTGTTATGTTTTATTATCTGTTTTATCGATATGTAGGGTATATATATATTGATGCACAAGAGACCATTATTATGTTTAGAACGGACTTTTAAATCGGAAAATATGAAGTTGCTAGCCAAAATCAGAAGTATATATACAGGAATATGTAAGAGACTGGCATGATAAGTGAAAAGGACTTTCCAAAATGGCGCCGATAATACTTCCGGTTTCGGCAACCGGAAAACGTCACGACGTCAATGACGCAAATGAAAACAGCGGGCCGAAGACGCAGAGTGATGACGAATGCGGAAGTTAAAGGGGAACGCCCGAAAAAAAAAAAAGGCGCCGAAATTCGAAATATAAGGAAGAAGATGGAGATGATGAAATTAGACCACTTGAGAAAGGCTGATATCGCCGAAACGCGTTGTGGTAATTTGTACAGGACATTTTACTTGTATTTATTATACAAAGTTATTTTTTAACAATAAAATCAGTTTGGATTGGATCTTGCCTTTTGGAGTGATTCTAGAGGAGCACTTCCAGTGCGGATTCGTTGAAATTGATACAAGACGTCCAGAATTGAATAATTTTCATCTCCATACAAGCCTGAAGTCTGAGTCAGCTTTTAAAGTGACTCAGTAATATGTGAGTTTAACCAGTCACATGTAAATATTGACATACATTTTAAACAATATTACTCTATGTTTTTATGCTTTATGTTTTTTAGAATTTTTCATCTGAAAAAGGTCTGGTAAAATATTGAATTTTGCATGCATTGAGTGCTCTCACCACAATTTGATTATTTGCACTACATTGAGTTTTGGTGTGTTGGAGTGATTCACACTAGGTGATAGTAGCACCACAATTATACTCTTTTTCCTAAAAACCCCCTAGTTTGTGTATATTACTGTATAACACTCCACTTTGGGATAAAGGGTATTATATTACTATGTCAATCTTTAGCTTTCGCAAAAGTTGGCAGAATGATATGAACCAAAGATTTGGTTCATTAGAGGATGATAAATGGGAAAAAATTCCGAATAAGAAAAATGATGAGTTAAGAGAAATTTGTTTTAAGTTAGAACGATTACTTATTAAAGAAATGAAATACAAATGGGAAGTTTTTACATTGGAAAGATATGTTGATTTAAAAATAGCACCTAGAGGTCTGAGGTTTCATAAATCCCCTACCTCAGAAAATGAAAGTGAGAGTTTTAGGGAGGCCTGGGATGGAGCCTTAGAATCTTTTGCTAGACATATGATGACTGTCATTATTGAACAACGTACTTTAAGTCTACATCAAATGAATGAAGAAATCAATGATATACAGAAAAAACTTGAGCCCTTTCTGGAAATGGAAGAGCTAAAGTTTTTAATGGAAAAAATTATAGAAAAGATTAAAAATATAGAAGGAAAAGTAATTGAAACTAAAAAAAAGAAACTTAAGAGGGACCAAGAGGATTATTTGAAAGGTCAAATAAAACCACAAAGGAAGAATAATCCTATAGGTAATAGAAAAGACAATTATAAAAGGAATTTTTTAAAACAAGAAAATAGATCATCTTTACAACTATATAAGAAATGGGATGAGGATAGACCCTATCAGAATTCAGTACAACAAAAGAAAGAACAGGATGGAGGGTGGATTCAAGTTAAATCCAGGATGAGAGAAAGAAATAATTCTTCTAAAAATAATTACGAAAGAGTCTATAAACAGTATTCACCAGACAGAAATTATAGAAAGGAGGTACAAACTACAAATAGATATAGTCATCTGCAGCAAATAAATGATGATGACCTTTTTTTAGGTCAAACCATGACCCGAACAAAAGGAGGCACAAAAGTGCAGACCCCAGTAAAAAGGAGACGACAAGAAGAGGCAATAGAAAGCAGAAAAGAGGAGAAAAGGAGGAGGGAGGAGATGTTCCCAAAAAAAGTACAGCGGATATAAGAATTTTTAATTTATCAGATGTAATTTTAGAGGAATCCCATAAAAAGGTTTTAAATTATGGTTTTAAATTTGCACCTAGTTGTGACTTAGATAAATTTGAAACTTTTTTGGACATTAATAGATTTATACGGAAATTATGTTTGAAAAAATTCTTTGATCAGAAATTTACTAGTGATGTGACAAAAGATAAAATGGAGGAGGATAATAAATTTAAACATACGACTCTTAAGAATAAATCTAATTTTTATCCTAGCTATCTAAGATCAGATGCTATGAAAATTTTTGAAAAGGTTTTTACTAGAGAAATGAGGAAAATTAAACATGTTAAAGAACAGAAAAATAATTTAACTAAAAGTGAAAGGAAAGCATTACAAGATTTAAAGAAAAATTCCTCGATTGTTATCAAACCTGCTGACAAGGGGGGGGGTGTTGTTATATGGAAAAAGGAACAATACCTTAAAGTAATTTTTGAACAATTACAAGATCAGGAAACATATTTGTTATTACAGAAAAATCCTTTAGAGGATATAAAGAAAAAATTGAATAGATTTATAAACCAAGGGTTAGAACTAGGGATATTAAATAAAAAAGAATATGATTTTCTGAATGTAAAATTCCCTCGAATTCCGGTTTTATATGTTTTACCAAAGGTACATAAAAATATAGAAAATCCCCCCGGGAGACCAATCGTGTCGGGAATTGGCTCTCTATTATCACCTTTATCGCAGTTTTTAGACCAATTTTTACAGGATCCGGTAAAAAGATGCCCTTCGTATTTAAAGGATACTATGTCACTCTTACAAATTTTAAATGGTTTTAATTGGGAAGAAGGTTTGATTATGGTGACCTGTGATGTCAGCAGCCTCTACACCATTATTGAACATGAGAAGGGGTGTGAGGCTGCTAGACATTTTTTAAAAA
Source organism: Pelobates cultripes (assembly GCA_933207985.1). NCBI lineage: Eukaryota > Metazoa > Chordata > Amphibia > Anura > Pelobatidae > Pelobates > Pelobates cultripes. The sequence goes on from CAKOES020000398.1 coordinate 10,454, forward strand.
AGGATACAGATTTGAACCCGGAGCAGATTGATTTTATTATAGAGGGTATCCAATTGATTCTTTTTAATAATTTCTTTTGGTTTGAGAAGAATTTTTATTTACAAACCAAAGGAACAGCTATGGGGACCAGATTTGCCCCGAGCTATGCTAATCTGTTTATGGCGTATTGGGAGGAATCTGAGATTTTCTCCAAGCCAGAGCTCGGGACAAGTCTGGTCCTCTATAAAAGGTACATAGATGATATCTTTTTAATATGGAAAGGGACACAAGAAACTTTAAAAAGCTTTTTAAATGATTTGAACAAGAACATCTGGAATATTAATCTAACTTGGGAGATCAGTACTAAAATTGTTAATTTTTTAGATCTAAGTATTTATATAGAAGAAAATAAGATTAAAAGTAAAACCTTTTTTAAAACTGTAGATGTCAATAGTTTTATTAATTTAAAGAGTTGCCATTTTAAACCTTGGTTAACCAATATACCTAAAGGCCAGTTTTTAAGAATAAAACGCAATTGTACGGAATCGGTACAGTATGAGGAACAAACAAGAGTTTTAATTAAGCAATTGGTTGAAAAAGGGTACAATCAAGATTCCTTGACTAATATAAAAAATGAGGTAGGACAGGAATTAAGAGAAAATCTTTTAAAATATAAAATAAAAGAACAAAAAGAAGAAAATAAGATTGTACCGATTATTTTTAATTATAGCTCTCATAGCAACCAATTGCAAAAAATTATAAAGAGAAATTGGCATATTTTAGAGCAGGATCAAGATATTCATCCGTATTTGGGAACTCAACCAAAAATGATTTTTAGAGGTGCGAAAAACATTAAACAAGTTTTAACCTCAAGTTTTATAGATAAAGAAAAAAATCCACAAATCTCATCTATGTTTAAGAAAGAAAAAGGCTTCTACTATTGTGGAACATGTAGGGGCTGTACTCTAAGGAAAAATAAGAATAAAAATGTCACGAAGTTCACTTCTTTTCAAAATAAGATAATACATGATATAAAATCCTTTATAACATGTAATTCAAAAAATGTGATTTATATGATATTTTGTCCCTGCGGTTTACAATATATTGGAAAAACGTCCAGATTATTAAAGATAAGAATCAGGGAACATATCTATAATATTAATAGGAAATTCACTCTACATAATGTTTCCAAGCATTTTTTGGAAGCCCATGGAGGAGATATTAATGGATTTGAATTCTTAGGAATAGAGGCTGTGAAGACACATTGGAGAGGGGGTGATATAGAAAATTTACTTAGCAAAAGCGAGATGAAATGGATTTTTAATATGGAATCATTATCCCCAAATGGTTTGAATGTTGATTTTGAGATAAATTCATGCATATAGCTCTTTATGTAATTTTATTCAGTAATTTGGATTTGTAAAATAATTTTAAAAAACAATTTTTATTTTGTTTGTTTTTTAATATATATGGGTCACTAATTTATCAATTTTTTAAGATTATCTTTTAAGTTTATTTATCCCTCTCTTTTTTAGCAGGTTGGGGATGCCTCCTTCTAGATTTACTATGATAGGGTCAATTTTTAACTAATTTTCTGTTTATTTGTTATGTTTTATTATCTGTTTTATCGATATGTAGGGTATATATATATTGATGCACAAGAGACCATTATTATGTTTAGAACGGACTTTTAAATCGGAAAATATGAAGTTGCTAGCCAAAATTAGAAGTATATATACAGGAATATGTAAGAGACTGGCATGATAAGTGAAAAGGACTTTCCAAAATGGCGCCGATAATACTTCCGGTTTCGGCAACCGGAAAACGTCACGACGTCAATGACGCAAATGAAAACAGCGGGCCGAAGACGCAGAGTGATGACGAATGCGGAAGTTAAAGGGGAACGCCCGAGAAAAAAAAAAAAAAAAAAGGCGCCGAAATTCGAAATATAAGGAAGAAGATGGAGATGATGAAATTAGACCACTTGAGAAAGGCTGATATCGCCGAAACGCGTTGTGGTAATTTGTACAGGACATTTTACTTGTATTTATTATACAAAGTTATTTTTTAACAATAAAATCAGTTTGGATTGGATCTTGCCTTTTGGAGTGATTCTAGAGGAGCACTTCCAGTGCGGATTCGTTGAAATTGATACAAGACGTCCAGAATTGAATAATTTTCATCTCCATACAAGCCTGAAGTCTGAGTCAGCTTTTAAAGTGACTCAGTAATATGTGAGTTTAACCAGTCACATGTAAATATTGACATACATTTTAAACAATATTACTCTATGTTTTTATGCTTTATGTTTTTTAGAATTTTTCATCTGAAAAAGGTCTGGTAAAATATTGAATTTTGCATGCATTGAGTGCTCTCACCACAATTTGATTATCTGCACTACATTGAGTTTTGGTGTGTTGGAGTGATTCACACTAGGTGATAGTAGCACCACAATTATACTCTTTTTCCTAAAAACCCCCTAGTTTGTGTATATTTATTTTTCATGCATTTTGTAAAATGTACATTACTGGTAGGAATACAGTAAATAGGTTACATAATTCTAATGGATGAAAAATATTATCAAGAGATTTCCACAACTGTTTGATGCAATATTTATAGAGGAGGTGTAACTGACCTGATTTAAGATGCATTTTGTATAAATACTGGAAAAGTGCCAGGGTTGGATAAATAAAGACATTAGATAAAGATTTAGAGAATTTTACATGCATGGTGAGATTTACTAGTCAGACCCGTGCTATCAGTACGTAGCATAAATATACGGATTCAATGTAATAAATTACCTGGCATAAAGCTTTCAAAGTAATGACGATATTAGATACACCAGGCCAGTCCTATATTCATCAAAGGGATTCCGACAAACCGCTGTCACTACTTTGCCGAAAGCGAGATTACATATGCATTATCAATTAGTCAATTTGAAGGCTTAGCGACAGGCATGAAAAGTAATGACAGATAAAAAGAATAAAAGATAGCAATGCAGCCAGTCCTAAATGAATACAGAATAACATATGTTGTAACACATTCAAAAAAATCATTGACAGTAAAAACATACTAATACAGTACCTTAAATTAACATCTCATTTTAAAATGTTTTTAAAAGGAAGCTCCAGTCCAGAAAATAACAATCGCTATTTCAGGACTATGGGTTGCCTTTTGTGGACCTCCCTTCTATCCACTCCTGGCCCTTGGACTCCTCTGTTGCAGTCTCGAGCCTCACCTCCATTGATATAAACCACTAGGTTGAAATATATACTCATATTTACTAAAACAACCTGGCCAATACTCCAAATTAGTTGAAATAGAAAAAGCATGCCACAAAAGGTGGGTGCATGCAAGGTGTAATAAATGTTTTAAAGATAATTCAATTTGTGTTTATAATAAAACATGTAATATCTTGAATTTCAATGTCTCAAAGTTTCATGTTGCAAGCGCATATAGCTAAAATGGAAACAAACTCCATCTCTACTGAATATTCATCTAGACACACAAGGACTATGGTTGGAAACATAATAAAGGATTTATAAGAATTTGGAGCATGTTCTGTTTACTGTGCAGTTATTTTGTGTTCCATAAATTACATTTAATACAGTACATTTTTTAGCATTCCTATATTGACTTGCATACCATGCTGCTATGTACAGAAATAGAAATTAGGCAAATTATGATTTATTTTTATTTCCCAAAGTTCAGCTTTGGAGGGATTCCAGTGCCAGGAAAACCAGGGACGTTTTTGAAAAGGAATTTTCATGGCTGCATGGAGAATCTTTATTACAATGGAGTGAATATTATTGATCTGGCCAAGAGACGCAAACCGCAGATCAACATTGTGGTAAGTAAATAATGGTTTATTTTCTACCATTATTGCATTTATTCCTACATATTGCACAGTTTGTTACCTCTTACCACAATATATCCAACAGTCTCTCTTTCTCTCTTTCTCCTTCCTCCCACTTCACACTCACTTTATACCCCCATCTGTTTTATATTTTCCTCAAGATCCCCTTTCTATTTCATTCTGAATGGGAATTTTCTTATTTGTTATCAAAATGACTTACCAAGGTGTTTGTGTGTACAATCATGTTCGTGATATAAGATATCTCTTGGCATTAGACTCAGGGATTCAGTTTTGTCTGAAACACAATTTGACTGAATTTGGGACAATCAGGTATTTGACTGAATTGTCAAACCAAACTTTTATCCGAATTCTGAGTCAATCAAATAACCAAGCTGTTACGGTTAATTCGGGATTTGGTTTCCAGTGCCTGACATTTGTAGTTAACAATAACTGTGACTAATTTACAGTTTAAGAGTTGTTGGTTGTTATTTTTTTTTTTCGTGGGGAGGGTACTATGGTGCCTTTTTCGCTTTATTCTAGGATTTCCCAGACAATTTTCAGTCTCCCAGATTTTTCTTTTAAAAAAGCCAAATTTTTAAACTGAACTGAAATTTTTTTTTGACACACAATCCTTCAATCTGTTATTTTTTTTTTAAATTTGGCTGAATTATTTTGAAAGAACTGAAGTTTTGTCATGCAAATGTCTTCTGGGCATGAGCACGATGTCAAAAGTATACAACCGCAATAATTCCCCATAAATTATTTGACACCCTGTATGGAAACCAACAACAACACTTGTAAGTGAGTGAAAACCATGCTATTTTTATTATCGTTAAATTACCTTATGGGAAAAGCAACCATCTGAAATCAGGCAATAAACCTAGATGATAATTACCATGAAGATCTTCCAGATGTTTAGCACGTGAATTGCCCATTTAAGGTGTTCTTTTCCCATTTCTCTATAATTACTTTCTTTATAATGTGTGTATCTAGTTTCTTTCTAGTTTCATGATTTATATTTTGCATTTATTTTGTAAATGTATTTGTATGTTTTTATTTAGCTGTTTTGTAACTTGTTTGTGGATATGAGTGTTGCTCTAAAGATGTCAAACCATTTGCTGACAGTTTGACTTATTAGCTGGAGTCCGGTATGCTGCCACTTTCAGCCATTAAGCCTAGCCCTGCATTACAAGGCTTAGCTCAAAGAAAAAGACCTAAGGGAAGAAAACTCCCCAAGGTTCAAAAGAATAGGAAGTCCCTTGTCAAATTTGGTATGTGTTTAAAACATAACTTTTAATGATTATTAAGATAAAATACCCATACTAGTAACGTAAACTAAAAATTAAAAAATTAACTAAAAATAGCAGACAGGCAAAAGAAAATAGCAAAATATCTCTTGTGTAGGATATACATCCCAATGGTATAACCACTCTAAGAAACCCAGAAACCTCATGGGGAAATTATTGATATCCTAAACACAAATGCCGCAGCTTAGACATTAGGAGCAACTGCTACTTGCTTTGAAAACTGTCATCTTAGATAAATATAGGCGAAGTTTATAGTTGCCCCCATAAATGTACTCCAGTTCACTCTGCATGAAAAATACTACTTAGGAACTCTACTAGGCTATAATATAAACGTACTGCTAGAGATAAAAAGAGTGGAAAAACAAAAAGTCGAAATATGTAGCAAGATATCTCATAATGAAAGGGAAACCCTCCTATACTTGCTACAAACAGCGATAGAATGATACAATGTGGCCACTACCCTTAACTGGGTAAATCTCATTGCATGCAGTACAAACGTAAACCACATATGCTGCCTAGAGGGAGACTGAGTCCGAGGGGATACAATGTAGAGAAAATGTCTCCTCTACATTAAATCCGTGGTGGTGATTAACTCCCCATCAACTCAAGGATCCCCCCACCATGATCCTTGGTCAAAGACTAAGCTATAACGGCTTAAATAAATAATCAAGAATGCCTGTCTACAAAACTGCCTGATGCACGTTTCGGCGCTGCTGAAGCGCCTTCATCTGAGGCTAAACAGTGATACTTGTCTAGCAGAGACTAATTTATTAAATAATTGTACCAATGATGGTTGGGGCGTATAAGTCCTGTTCGCGCAAAAAACGGCGTTCAAACAGGTGATGCCCCCCTATTTATGTGTCACCATACGATTGGTGGACATTATATGAATCGGCTAGCCAATTATACTAGTGAATAAAATAAGAACATCGCGGCTTGATTGGGGCATACATTCCCTGTCGCAGAGCTCTTATGAACATCTTGTCGATGGAGGCTACATAGAGTTCTCGCGAACATCTTGGTGATGGAGGTTATAGGGTTAACCTAATATACATACAATCAAGCCGCGGTGTTCTTATTTTATTCACTAGTATAATTGGCTAGCCGATTCATATAATGTCCACCAATCGTATGGTGACACGTAAATAGGGGGGCGTCACCTGTTCGAACGCCGTTTTTTGGCGCGAGCAGGACCTATACGCCCCCAACCATCATTGGTCCAATTATTTAATAAATTAGCCTCTGCTAGACAAGTATCACTGTTTAGCCTCAGATGAAGGCACTTCAGCAGCTCCGGAATGAGCATCATGCAGTTTTGTAGACAGGCGTCCTTGATTATTTATTTCAGCCGTTATATCTTAGCCTTTGACCGAGGGTCATGGTGGGGGGATCCTTGAGTTGATGGGGAGTTAATCACCACCACGGATTTAATGTAGGGGAGACATTTTCTCTTCATGGTATCCCCTCGGACTCAGCCTCCCTCTAGGCAGCATATGTGGCTTACGTTTGTACTGCATGCAATGAGATTTACCCAGTTAAGGGTAGTGGCCACATTGTATCATTCTATTGCTGTTTGTAGCAAGTATAGGAGGGTTTCCCTTTCATTATGAGATATCTTGCTACATATTTCGACTTTATGCTGTTCCACTCTTTTTATCTCTAGCAGTACGTTTATATTATAGCCTAGTAGAGTTCCTAAGTAGTATTTTTCATGCAGAGTCAACTGGAGTACATTTATGGGGGCAACTATGAACTTCGTCCATATTTATCTAAGATGACAGTTTTCAAAGCAAGTAGCAGTTGCTCCTAATGTCTAAGCTGCGGCATTTGTGTTTAGGATATCAATAATTTCCCCATGTGGTTTCTGGGTTTCTTAGAGTGGTCATACCATTGGGACGTATATCCTACACAAGAGATATTTTGCTATTTTCTTTTGCCTGTCTGCTATTTTTAGTTAATTTTTTATTTTTGAGTTTACGTTACTAGTATGGGTATTTTATCTCAATAATCATTAAAAGTTATGTTTTAAACACATACCAAATTTGACAAGGGACTTCCTATTCTTTTGACCCTTGGGGAGTTTTCTTCCCTTAGGTCTTTTTTTTTTTTTAAGTACACGCATATGTGTATAAGGTCGTCCCTGACACACACTAAGCTAGTTCCCTTAGGGGTTTCTAATTTTCTACTCTGTTTAGCTCAAGAAAGCTAACATAACCTACTACTGAGGAACTTCCTGCTTTCAATAGATGGTGAAGGAGGTAGGGAATGGGTTTTGGCAGATTCCGGTAAGAAATGAGAGGGCACCAGGGCACTCATGATACCAAAGCCACTACAGTGAGATATATATTGGCTATGGTGTCTGGAGTGTTCCTTTGAGAGCACAGTGACATCTTAACATCTTGTTTAGCATCATGGGAAAGTCCATAACATCTGCAGTGCCAAAATCTAGAGAAAGCACATTGGCCAAAAGGTTGCAATCTAATGTTTAATAATCTCTACAAAAACTAATTTGCAAGATTTCACATTTTCCACACAGCGTGTAAAGGGTCTTTTGTGTCCCCTTGATTAATGCAATAAAGTTTAGGTGACATTAACTGTAGTCATTTTGTTAATGAGATCAACAACACCACGGAGACTAATATCTTGCTGCTCTCTGTTGAACATCATCCCGTTAGTCTTGCAAAATAAAAACAATGTGCAAATTAATATATTTTAAGTGTTGTCATTGTATGAGAATATTTGCATAAACAATTTTGTAACATATCTTTTAAATGGACCATCTTACATTTATGTAGTGGACATGGTCTGCAGACACAAAGTAGATATATTTATGGCAGGCTAATAATATTCATTACTTCATTAGAACAATCTTTGCATCTCTTGGATTAATGCAGTGTTTCATTGATTTGGATTCCCTGCGGCTGGATATTCGAAGGACTAAGAATTACTAGTTATAATTGGATAGCGCACAATACAGCTTCATATTGTAGCCAGGGTCCAGATTTTAGAACATAGCCTTCGAATAACAGAGAACATAGACCAGATTTAGGCCAGCTGATGGAAATACAAGACCAAATGCTAAATGTAGTGATAATTACCCAAAATTGGCCTGCAAATTCCATAAAACAGTTTGTTTGGTACAAATTTTCAAGCAAACTGTTGCCAATTATAATACAAATTGTCATTTTAAAAATCTGTTACTTACTTCATATTAGAAAACGTTAACTCCACATAGGGATCCAATTTACACAAATAAATAAAGCTCGGCTATTTTATATCATATTTTTTAATATATTTATATTATTTATTAAATTATTCAATTTTTTTTGCCTGTCAATGAATTTCTACAGTTGTTTTGATCTTAAATATGTAATTCCACTGATAATTGGAATTCAGAATTAAGCGACAAACCCTACATAAGGAACGTATATTTAATTGTTGTCCTGTATAAAATGCAGCAATGTCGTATATGAATGGCCACATATTTTAACTCCAGGTTCAAAGTAAATATAGTTTGAGAACATTTTGGTAGCTGTGAAAGTGCTTCTCTTCTCTGCACTGATGATACATCGTAAAATATGTACCCAATTTAAATAGCAATTTATGATTTAAAGTTCCCTGTTACTGCAAAATCTATTCAGATATCTAAAAGGGAATATGAGAATGAAGCTATCACCAATTTGTAGAGAAATGTTCCCGATATCGCAGGACGCCAGGCAATCTCACAAACAGTGGGAGTGCATGCAATCTTGGCGGTAATAGACAGGTGGATTTTTTTTTCTCTCCTTTTCAGTTACAAGCTGAAACTTTCAATTACAGCATCATAACAAATATATAAATATATATACATGTATACACATAAAGGCCGAGCACTGGGCATGGGGACAAATAATAGACCATTTTAATGTTATGTTAAAGGGTGGGGGAGATGTATTTCTTTATTCAGTATTTTCTATCAGAGATAGCTCCTGTTTTAGTTTTGAAGGTGAACAAATAACATCTCTAATATTTTAAAAATATCCGTCCTTACACATCTTTTACCAATATGGTAATCCATACATTTTTATCTGACAATGTAGCTCACACTGGCTTAAATCAACTAACCGGAAGCTAACTGTCTACGTTTTATGCTAACAATTATTTAATGTATTTAATTATATGAAGTCTGGTATAGGCAATAATAATACCATGCCCATAATTCCCATTTCCAGACTGTCTACACATTTAATGAACTGTAATTACTTTTTTTTATTTTTTTATTTGTTTGTCACTTGTTGTTTAGTTAGTCGTAAGACCCCGTTAAAGATGTTCCTGTCAGGAACCAGGAACCAGACAGAGACAGATCTAGATGCAAAAACACCTATATTTAATAAATAACAAAGAAATAACCAAAAGCAAAGTCCAGGAGGCAAGCAGGGGTCAGTCACCAGAGCGGGTAGTCAGACGAGCCAGGATCAGGAGAACGGAGAGCAGCGGAGTCAGGAACAAGGCCAGAGTCAGGAACCAGGAGCAAACAGGAAACACAGGAACAAGGAGACTTCTGGGGAACAGGAAACCACGCAAGGGCAAGGAGGTTCTGGGATTTGCTGCTTAAATAGGCTGAACTGATTAGCAGCAGGGTTGATTACTATTCTCAGGTGAGTAACCGTGGCAACATGCTGAAGGAGCAGATCGTTAATTACAGCTGAAACCTCAGACACTGAAAAAGGAAGGGTGGCTGTTTAAAACAGCAAAGAAACCCTGACAGTTCCTCTAGATATGAGAAGTACGTTATCTGTGCACCCTGTTATTCTCAGAACACGGTGGAATTTATGAATTTGGAAAACAGATCTACTCACTAAAAACAAAAAAAGCTCAATGCCATAGGTTAAATCTCACCATTAGCAACTCTGAAAATGCAACTGCAAATGCTGTTATTTTTCCAGTGTGACAATATCAAAATCATCTATACTGAATAAAAATAAAAATCTTATTTATAATGAAGTTGCGGCATGCATTATTATTATATTATTATTATAATTATTATTATTATTATTATTATAATGAAGTTGTGGCATGCAACCCCTACATTATTAAATTTCCTCTAAACCCTTTGTGGCACACTTAGCATGGAGATACTGTTATTTAGAGACAAACATGAAGTATAGAAAAAGAAAAAATAACAGAGGGGAGGGAACCAGCAGGGAGCCTTTCAAATTCTATAATTTATTTCTGTTTTCTTTCTAAGGTCTTTTGAGAAAGAATTAAACAAAAATGATCTTATTTGTGATTCGGTCAGATTCTAGATTACTAAACTTTTTTTAGTTCAGGATTTGATTTGGATTAAAAAAATTAGAGCCAAAGGGCCATAAATAATTCCCTTGTTAACCCATTTGGAAAAAAAGTTTTTTCTTACTACAGACACTTAAGTGTGCATGCACACGGTTTTCTCAAACTGCTCTCAGCATGCGCAGAATTGCTGGTCAGTAAACAGATCTTATCCAGACCTATCCAGTTTCTTTTCTTCTTTACCATTAAGCACAACCTATTTTAAGGGCTAAAATGGAATGAGTCTGAGTTGCCTTTATAAAGATACATAATTATTTTTGTCAAAGCAGCAGGAAGCTCAGTTCAATGGTAGGGTTATAGATTATGAAAATGTATGACCCAACTGAGCTGTTTATGCTCTGTTTCACTTGGCTTTCTGGGATTTTGCTCTGTCTCAATATACAGGTAGGGTGAAGGAATCTATCAACTGTAAAGACTGACAGTGTGTAAACTTACCTGCTACATACCAGATTCTACTCTCTGTGTTAGTCTAATGTAATATTTACACCAAGCTCTTCCATATTTATGATATCTTAACACAGTGTTCCATTAAATTTCACAGTAGATTTTATTGACTCTTACCCTATTTATCTGCACTGAAATGTTCCTAAATCCTTAACCTGAATCAATGTTCCAGAGATATTCTGTACCATAGAGTTTCCTTGGCTCTGAAGTTGAATTTCTGCTTGTAGCACTCTTTCACTGACACTGTTGATCTGCCCACTGGTTAGTGTCTCAGACAGTGAATGATGTACATGCTGATGTTGGAACACAAGTTTGACACCGTGACCTTGAATGACAATTAACACCCAATCTCCTGAACACCTGTAACTCACTGAGTATTTGTATATGTTATTGAAAACTTTATAACATCATCTATCAATTTTTTCTATTTATTTCATGAAATATAATTATATCTTTATGTAGACTGAGCAGCCTTGAAAGAGCATATGTATAAATGGACTTGTGTCCTGTATGTAAGCTCTTGAGCGGTGTAAATGTTCTGCTTTATAGGGTTGATCCTTTGTGTTGCGATCTAGAAATTTAGCTTGGTATGATCTTGTAAGCAACCTGTTTCTGTGATATTTGAAGACCAAGTATGCTTCCTACACAGCTAATATTTTATTGTATTTTTGTTCCTATACTGGGCTACAAGGATATGGTATAATAGTAAATAACGAATAATGTGTATTTGGAAGCAGAGAGTTTTGATCGTACACTGAAAGATTTCTTAGCAACAAACCACTTTCTATATCGAATTGTTGGGACTAGAGGGCAGTTGCATTTTGCTTAGGAATTTCAAGCAACAATTCTGTTAAGGACCATATTGCTAGTGAGGTTGCTATCCAACATTTTTCCTTACATTCAATACCTCAATATACACCTCTAGAATTACCAAGTAACAAGCCTATTAGATGGGAAGATATTACAATTTTTTACTTTGTATTTATTCTTTTATTTTACAATATATATTATGTATTAGATTTTTGCATATTAAATCTGAGGCTTGATTGTTTATTTGATCTTTTTAAAAGTCTTTATAGTCATTCTGAGCAGAACGTATATTTGGAGTTGGGGTAATTCCAGTAGGAGATAAAGAAGATGATTTAGTTTGAAAAAAATTGCTCCACAGATATAAATAATTCTAGTCTTTCCATAGATTACATTTATGAGCAGAACAAAGTCACTTGGTTACCAGATGTCAGCACGATTCATTACAAGAATTTCCAAGAATATGTTTTTTTAGCAAAATTTACTAGCATTATTTTAGTTTGCATTTTTCCATCAGGTGCCAACAGAGAAGTCTTACGCTATTTCAACCCTGAGAGTTTCTATTTTTTGCGTTGTTGAGATCGGACAGTTGCACAATAATTTAGACCGTGCTTACAGGCACAGTTTGAGACTTTGTATCCAAATAGAAATCACCTGTTTCTGCATGGAGCTAGATTGCAGTCTTGCTGATTAGCCATCTCAACAGCCAAGCAGATGTATGAGTACTTACAGGTCAAGAATCTCCAGGAATCGCCAGCAGCTGTTACATGACCTCAATTAAGAAACATTTCATGGCAGCAAATAGACTTTAAATCCTTCTGCCATTCAAACCTTGCTCCCTGATCTCGTCTGATGTTTATGTTTTGATTCAAAGACTTGAAATGCAAATATAATGAGTAGTGATGTCGCGAACATAAGATTTTCGGTTCGCGAACGGCGAACGCGAATTTCGGCAAATTTTCGCGAACCCGCGAACCGGGCGAACCGCCATAGACTTCAATAGACAGGCGAATTTTAAAACACACAAGATGTTTCAAGGGGACTAACACCTGGACTGTGGCATGCAAACTCCGATTCGCGGCTGCATCTTGCAGCCGCTTAGTAGATAACTCCCTAATTCCCACGGTATTAGGGAGTTATCTACTAAAAGGCTGAAAGACCTAAATTGGTCTTTCAGCCACATTTACTAATACTAAGTAAAGATTACTTAGTATTAGTAAATGATCTGCCCCTACTCGCTATGCAGCGAGTAGGGGCATGTCTAGTAAGCAGTGAGCAGCCAGTGGCTGCTCACTGTAAAAAAACAAACAAACAAAACAAAACAAAAACTATTGGCTCCCACCCCTGTGCAACGGGTGGGGGCCATTAATTACAATGGGGGGGAGGCCCTACTGTCCTCCCCCCCGGCCCCCACCCCTGCGCGGTGGGTGGGGGCCATAAAAATAATGAGGGGGGGGACCTACTGTCCTCCTCCCTGGCCCCCACCCCTGAGCGGTGGGTGGGGGCCCTAAATTGGAATAAGGGGGGGACCTAAGGTCCTCCCCCCTGGCCCCCACCCCTGAGCGGCGGGTGGGGGCCCTAAATACTAAAAAGGGGGGGGACCTAAGGCCCTCC
>CAKOES020000399.1:0-23224 GCA_933207985.1 Pelobates cultripes
TGTGTCTGGGGGGGCTGTGTGTGTCTGGGGGGTGCTGTGTGTGTCTGGGGGCTGTTAGGGAAATTATTTTAAATATTTTTTTTATTTTATTAATAATTATAATATCATTATTATTAATAATTCTTAATAATTTAAAAAAAAAAAAGTTATGTCCCCCCTCCCTTCTTACCTTTAGCCTGGGAGGGGGGGAGATCCGTTCTGCGTGGGTGTGGGGAGCCGGGTATCCATGGAGGAGAGGGGACCATGCTGGCTTCCCTGGTGGTCCAGTGGTGAGAGTGAACTCTAACCTGCGGGTTAGAGTTCACTCTCGCGAGATCTGAGCGTTGCCGCGGTAACCGCGGATAGCGCTAGCCCTGCAGGGGCCGGCAGGGAGATCCTGTGATCTCCCTGCCGGCCTCTGCCCCACGGCCATCGCGGCCCACCGGGCATTTGCCCGGTATGCCCGATGGCCAGTCCGGGCCTGGTGCTGCATCATTATAGAATTGGTGCTGTTTAAAACAACTGTGATTGGTCACAGATTATATTTACAAGGATTTATGGTTAAATTGATTTAGGATGGGAAATTAGCATTAGGTAAGAGACTTATTGTTAGATGTACTTACAGCATTTACAATCTATGACATTTTAAAAACAGGTAACTTCAAGATTCCCCAGGTCTAAGCACCCCAACTATAAGCTCACTAAACCTAGTAAATAGAGTACAACATGGAAATAAAATAACTGTTAAAATGTAAAGACAAGCTATTTTCATTGCAACAAAATCATAGAATCGCTTTAATGATGTCCAGCATTTTGTTAAGTTTCTTAAAGTGAGGCACTATTTTGTTTTGACAGCACAGAAGATAGTAACAAAGTTAAAGGGACACTATAGTCACCAAAACAACTTAAGCTTCATGAAGCATTTTTGGTGTATAGATCATGCCCCTGCAGTCTCACTGCTCATATCTCTGCCATTTAGGAGCGAAATCACTTTGTTTATGCAGCTGTAGTCCCACCTCCCTGCATGCAACTAATGTTTACACTTACATTATTACAAATTATGTTTAATTTAGAATTTCTTTTCTCCTGCTCTGTTAATAGCTAGACCCTGTAGGAGCCTCTTGTGTGTAATTAAAGTTCAATCAACAGAGCTCTTTTAAAGTGAGTTACATCTGATTGAAAATTAAACCATTTTGTGCTCATACAGGCTGTGTCAGTCACAGCCAGTTGAAGTGTGGCTAGGGCTGCATAAACAGAAACAAACGTGTTTTAAATCTTAAATAACAGAGAATTGAACACTGAGACCACATATCATATGCATTATCTCTAAACAAATATAGAACACAAAAACTGCTTAATTAAGTTAAATATGTTTTGGTGAATATAGTCTCCCTTTAAAGTTTTTCTATGAAACTCTTGTGTTTCCTATTTTGTAAGACTATAAATAAGCATTGGAATATTTACTTTATCAATTGTTAGCAGTTTAATTATATTGATGTTTGCAAAACTGTATTTATTCTGTTGTATACAAGAAACTGTTAGTTGGGGTGTAAGATAGCTCTTCTTAAAAACAAATCTTTATTTTACCTATTGTATATCAGTCAATTTCACTTAGCCAGTGATGCACACTGTTTCATTAAAGATCATTTAAACTAATATAAAATTCATATTTAATTGAAAATAAAATGTATTTTACAAATTTCCAGATTTTGCCCTGCTTGGACAAAACTAAAAATAAAATGTGAAATAATTAATCAAAATGTAATTCCATACAATCAAATTCAGTGCATACAAGAGCCTTAATATAAGTAGGAAACTGTAAGCCTGTAGTGAAGACTGTGTATGCAAATGCTGTGATTACACACTGTATATAATAGTATTAACAACAAAACCCTGTGTGCATACCCTCTTAGTGGTTTGCTGTAATTAATGTACTGTGTTCTGTGATGGTTGGTTTTACTAATTAACACTGTGTCTCTGTTGTAACAGTGGGGGACAGATTTGTATTATATTTATATATTAACTTTGAAATACCCCCGTGGATGTTTGAATGACAATCAGGGGGTGTTCCCCTGAACTAACAGAAGTTTCAGACATTCTCTAATTGACTGTGCCTGCTTCCTCCCACACAGACCTCACACAGACCTCAGGCCAGCTTCTCCAGACCTCAGACCAGACATTTAATTCTGGTATCCAATTACCCAAGCAGTTGTTTGGTCCGCCGTATAACTCCCTATGTGTTCCAAGACTTGCTTCCAATGCCAACTCTAATCCAGATTATGTGATTTCCTATTTTCTCCTACCTCTTGCATTCCAACCACAAGGAAGCATTCCAAAAAGGGAAAGCATATCTGTTTAAAGAGATAACCAATACAAGTAGATTTAAATAGTATAGAACCGTCGAGAAGGATCAAAAAGTAAATACAATTAAATAACAAAAAATAATCAAAAATACTCAAAAAAGAATTTTAAAAAAGAAGGAATTCCTTCTATGTTAAAACATTTACTGAGTACTACAGTAGTGATGAGCAAAAAACATGTTCTCCACAGGACTAACGAGTACAAAATGAATATATAAAACTATATAAGTGAAAGTAAAATATTTGCATAAAATAAAATAAGAAATATATGAAAATACAAAACATTATAAAAAAATACAAAATATCATACAGAAAATAAATAAAAATAAAAAATAGCAAAAATACAAAATAACAGAGAATAAATTTAAAAAAGTAAAATTAAAAATAAAATGTAAAAAAAATTAAAAATATAGAAAATAAATAATTTTTTTTTTTTTAAATTATATAATTACAAAAAAAAATAAATTATAGAAAACATATTATATTTAGGCCCTTAGGATACATAGTCTAAAGTCAATTAATCCAAAAACCTTCCCTCCTCCTCAACTTCATCAAAAGCCCCCTTTTATCTAAAAATCTTTGTTGATTGCAATACAAGAAAAAATCTGTATATTACATTCTGGGCATCTATTACAATTAAATGGTACTGAGTGTTGCAATTCAATATCTGTAATGTTATTAAAGTGCTACTCAAATTCACTTTACATTTACAAATTTACTTTATATGAAGTAAAGATTGCTTTACTTCATGTTCTTAGTGCATAATGTTTAAAAAAAACATGTGTGATGGAACAATTAATAGCATGTCTATTTTTAAAGCATGCACCTGTAATAGAACTCTTAAAACTCTTAAGTACTTTAGGAAGATGACTACAACCTTAGAAGCCACCACATCCAGCGGCGTACATACTGCGGTTGCAGAGATCGCAGCTGCGACCAGGCCCGCCACTCCAGGGGGCCCGGCCACCCTGTGGGTAATCCCCGCCATCATCTTCTGCGGCCCCGGCCTGCGCGGCAAACCTCCGGGGCCGCCGTCCAAGGGGTCCATCGGATGGCCCATGCTGACAGGGAGCTTTAACAGCGCGACCGGGCCCCCTGTGATGACATTACTGCACTTCACTCCTCCCAGCTAACACTGAGAGCCGCGCGGAAGGATGCAGAGGGAGTCAAAGTGGGAACTCTGACTCCCATCCACCTGAGCCACCACTGGACCAGGGAAAGTCACATTCCTGCACCTTAAAGGTAGGAAACAGGAGGGTGACTTAAACATTTTGTGTATGTATGTGTGTCTGTATGTGTGTGCCTGTCTGTTTGTATGTATGTGTGTGTCTGCCTGTATGTGTGTGTGTGTGCTTGTCTGTTTGTTTGTATGTATGTGTCTTTGTATGTATGTGTGTCTTGTGTGTTTCTCTGTTTGTATGTATGTATGTGCGTCTTGTGTGTTTGTGTGTGTGTCTGTCTGTATGTTTGTATGTGTGTATGTCTGTCTGTGTGTCTGTCTGTCTGTATGTGTCTGCCTGTGTGTATGTGTGCCTGTCTGTTTTTATGTATGTGTCTTTGTAAGTATGTGTGTCTTGTGTGTGTGTCTGCCTGTCTGTATGTTTGTGTGCCTGTCTGTATGTGTGTGTGTGTGTCTGTATGTATGTATGTGTGCCTGTCTGTTTGTATGTATGTGTCTGTGTTCCTGTCTGTGTGTCGGTCTGTATGTATATATGTGTGCCTGTCTGTTTGTATGTACGTGTCTGTGTGTATGTGTCTATGTGTGTGTGTGTGTGTGTCTTATGTATGTGTGTGTGTCTGTTGGGGGGGAATAAGGAGGGGGGTTGGCCCACGGATCATTTTTGCACCGGGGCCCCATGGTTTGTGTGTACGCCACTGACCACATCTATAATAAAAAAAGTATTAGTCCTAAAATTACTTGGAGCTAATTTATTCTAAACATTTTTGGCTTTGCTAAAATTACCTATGGGTTCTTGGGGTATATGAAACCTCAATTAACAGAGGTCAATACTTCTTCAAAATTATTAATAAATGCTCTAGGTTTGTACTGTTTTTTAAATAAAATCATATATGCTACCTGTCTCATTATTTACATTATCCATTAACAATAGTATCCAACTTTCTCACAAATATTAATTATTCCATCAATTAAAAAATCTTCATCATATCCTTTAATTATAAGTGTATTTTTTTTAAAAAACATTCACTTGATGAAAATATTGACCTTTATCTGTAGTTTTTGCAAATTCTTGTGAATAGATTACCTGGGACTCCTAATAGCCATTTCGAATGAGGACCTCTGCATCTTTCAATAAATGTTGGAGTCGGTTGATCTAAAAAAAAAGTCTTAAAGGCACACTCCAGACCATTAAAGCACTTCAGCTTGCCAAAGTGCTATATGTGTGAAGAGTGTGTTTTAATTTGTGTGTATATCTGCTAAACAGTGATTTGTTGTGGGGTTTTTTGTTTTGTTTTTTTATTTGGACAGTGGATTGCCCCTTTAATGAGACCATCTTCTACATAAATAGAGAGGGCAAGAAAATAGAATTTCTTCTGAAATTAGGTGAAAACAAATAAAGGAAATTAATTCTCATTTATATATTTAGTACATTTCTCTAAAAGTCTTACAGACCCTCTCCAATTCACAAAAATATTATCAATGTACTAATGCCAGAGCACTACATTTGCGCCAAAAAGATTATTGTTCCAGACAAAATGTCACTCCTAATATTCCATAAAAATATTAGATATAAATTTAAAAAACAAAACAAACAAAAATAATAATAATAATACTAATGACGTGTTCCTAAGAGTGGAAGTCCAAGGAAGGGTTAGAGGTGAAGATAAGAGTTAAACGTAAAGGAACACTATAGTCACCTAAACAACTTTAGCTTAAAGGACCACTATAGGCACCCAGACCACTTCAGCTTAATGAAGTGGTCTGGGTGCCAGGTCCAGCTAGGGTTAACCCTTTTTTTTATAAACATAGAGAAACTGCTATGTTTATAATAGGGTTAATCCAGCCTCCAGTGGCTGTCTCTTGACAGCCGCTAGAGCGCTTGCGTGCTTCTCACTGTTATTTTCACAGTGAGAAGACGCCAGCATCCTTAGGAAAGCATTGTGAATGCTTTCCTATGGACTGGCTGAATGCGCACGCGGCTCTTGCCGTGCATGCGCATTTAGCCGAAGAGGAGGAGAAGAGAGAGGAGAGGAGGAGGAGAGCTCCCCACCCAGCGCTGGAGAAAGAGGTAAGTTTAACTCCTTCCTCTCCCCAGAGCCTGGGGGAGTATGTTTTCCTGGCACTATAGTGGTCCTTTAATGAAGCAGTTTTAGTGTATAGATCATGTATCTCATGTTTCACTGCTCAATTCTATTTGGGAGTTAAATCACTTTGTTTCTGTTTATGCAGCCCTGGCTACACCTTCCCTGGATCTGATTTACACAGTCTCCTTGAAACAAAAAAATGGTTTCACTTTCAATCAGATGTAACTTACCTTAAACAATTTTATCTCTCTAAATTGAACTTTAATCACATCCAGGAGGCGCTTGCAGGGTCTAGCAGGCTAACATAGCAGGTGAATTATTAAATATAAATTCAACAGAACTTGCAACAAAGAAAGGGCAAACTTTAGATGACTCTTTACAGGAAGTATATAGGAAGGCTGTGAAATTCACATGCAGGGAGGTGTGGCTAGCGTTCATAAACAAAGCGATTTAACTCCTAAATGGCAGAGAATTGAGCAGTGAGGCTGCAGGGGCATGTTCTATACACCAAAACTGCTTCATTAAGCTAAAGTTGTTTTGGTGACTATAGTGTCCCTTTAACCTCTATTTATGGTACAATAATAAAAATTATCATCTCAAAGATGCAAAGTGAAAATGAAAGCAAGGAATGCCCTTACTAAGAGTGTATCAATGAGATAGATCAAAGGTACACTACAAAAATATACATGGGTAGAGCTAGCTATAATAAGAAGTATCTATGAAGTGTAACCAAATGATACAGGGTATCCCAATCGCTAAATGGGTGGATATCGTGACACCGGTCTAGATGGGGTAAATGATAGAAGCAGATAGCATCTGATAAATGAAAACAATATATCAATAAAAACAATCCTATAGTGCCTTCAAAGGCACCCGTAAACAAAGTACTGATCTGATAAATAGACCCCCAACTAAAGGCAATGTATTCACAATCCACTCCAAGATTGGTGGATAGCTGCACAGTAGAGATAAAACAGAAAATTAGTGCTGTGCTCGTTTGCTGTATTAGCAGATCAACAAAGTGCTGTATCAAAACAAATTAATAGAAAGTTATGTGGAAGGGAAAAGTGTGGAAGAAAAAGGTGCACAAGCAGCAGAGATGACCGCAGCCTGGAGAGGATTGACGGTAGCGGTAGCGGTGTCAGTACATTTGATTGTAGATAATAAGGATGGGATTTATTTGATCTGGATTTGGATATATATTTTTTATTGGAAATGTTTACTTTACCAAATCTGACCAATATAAATATTTTTTTTAACGTTTTTAAATATATGCAAGGGAAAACCTATTGTATTTGGTGACAATACTTTGGTTTTAGCTTACAGTTTGGATAATTCTAGGAAAAATTATGTTTATCCACTATAAATGACACAGATAGATTACTTAAACTATATTCTCAATATATCTTCAGGGTTTCTATGATACATGCAGTCTATTACTATTACTGTTGCTTATAGTATGTTTTCCAGAATTGACAGGTTCTTGGTTGATGAGTTCCCTATGCTGTTTGCTATCAAATCAGAACTTTTAAGTATTAACTGGTCTGGTCATGGATCCTTTTGGATAGATACTTTTACATATATCTGTCTTTCTCGCTGACACAACACAGGTCTTGGAAACGGAGTGATTATTTAATATTGGATGGAGAGAACAAGCTGAAAATGTTTTGGCAAAACATAAATTCTGAAAAAAATTGTAGTACTGTGTGGCATTCGCAAAAGGCAGTTCTGAAAGGCCATTTCTTCCAAAGTGCAAATTGTATGATAAAAAAAAATCTAAACATTTTAATTTTTGGGAAAAATAATTGCATAATCTTAATCAGACAAAAAAAAATCTTGGCCCTTCAGAATCAGTATCGGCTATGATAGTAGAGGTTAAAAATAAAGTTAATGTTATTCAGTTGGAGCATTCAACTTTAGCACTGAGAGCATTAAAACTGTTTTTTTTTTCTCTTAGTGGCTAAATTCAGACAATCAATGCATTAATCTAGAATTGAATACTTATTAGATGATAAGAAAGATAGAATAACACATGCAAAAAAATCATCAACATGTTTGCTCAATATTACAAGTCCATCTAACAATAAGAAATCCTTCTTAGACAAAATTGAATTAACAAATATCCCTTTGGAAAAATTAGATATTTTTATGTCAGATATCATATTATGTCAGATGAAATTTTAAAAGCCATTAAAAGAACTCCTACTGACAGTGGCGGACTGACCACTCGGGCACATTGGTCATGGACCGAGATTCCATAGCAGTCAAGGGCCTGGAGCTGCTGTGGCCCAGATGGGGATATCAGAGGGTCTCTCCAACCAGCCCAGCATCAAATAAGGCAGCAATGCAGTGTGAGACTGGCAGGAAGCTCTCCTTACCCGGTCTCTGAGAAACTTCCCCGGTGGAAGAGCTCTATTTTTTGAGAAGTGGAGGGGAATTTCCTCCTCCCTCAGTCCCTCCCCTCTGTGGAGTGAAGGTTAAATCCCTGCGGGCCCTGTGAGCTTCTCCCATGTGCAGCACAAGCTGCAGGAGCCAACAGCACCTAAGATTTGCCCCCAGCTTCAACCAGCCAGCCATACTGTAAGGAACAGCCTGGGTTCCAGCTCTCCATCCTCAGCAGCAAAGGGTGAGTGACAGTGTGATCTTGTGTGCCAGTGCTCTTCTGTGTGCATGTAGTGAGCATGTAGTGAGCCTTTGTGTGTCAGTGAGCTTGTGTGTAGTGAGCCTGTGTCAGTTAGCTTGTGTTTAGTGAGCTTTTGTGTGTGTCAGTGAGCTTGTGTTTAGTGAGCTTGTGTGTGTGTGTGTGTGTCAGTAAGCTTGTGTTTAGTGACATTGTGTGCATGGGAGTGAGCTGTCTGTAGTGAGCTGTGTGAGATTGTGTGCAGCATTGACTTTTAGTTTCTCCACCCTCTGCATGGAGAAACTGAACTTTCCTCATAGAGATGCATTGATTCAATGTATGAGGAGATGCTGATAGGCCAGGGCGGCATTTGGAGAAAGCATTGTGATTGGCTGAGATCATCACTTTTGATGAAGTCAGCAAAGGAGGCAGTTTAGGGGAATAGCCAGCACCAGCAGAATGGAATAAAGGTAAGATTTTTCTATATTTAGGAAAGTAAGGGGGTACAGTGTTCCTTTAAGGATGGAAACCCCTTTCCCTTCCCTATTGTTCCCTTCCATCCCCAGTAGTCCTAGTACCAAAGAAAGATGGGACCACCCAGTTCTGCGTGGACTATCGGAAGAACCGGGTGGTCCCATCTTTCTTTGGTACTAGGACTACTGGGGATGCCCAGGGACTATCAGAGGGACAAAAATAGTAATGCACTCCACCTTCCTTGATGTACTTGCCCGGTGCTTATCAGCAAACAGATACAGCCAAAAGTACAAGATAGCACTCCAGGGACTTCCAAGTAGAATGAATAAAACTTAGCTTTTATTAGCTCAAAATAAAAATCTATGTTTCAGTCTGTATCACAGACTTTCATCAGGACTTAATATATATATATATATATATATATATATATATATATATGTATATATATATATATATATATTAAGGCCATTTGGCCTGTAATTGTTTATTATAGATACAGTTATGGCTTATAATAAACCTTTTTTTTTCCATACCGAAAATTAATGCCCCTATTTATACATGACAATACCCTACTGGCCTTAGCAACTGCCAGTTTACATTGCATATTGTTGCCTAGTTTATTGCCTATAATAATTCCCAAATCCTTCTAATTTATTGTTATCCCAAATTTACTACCATTTAAGATGTAAGTTGCATGTTCATTCTTAACCCCAAAGTGCATAACTTTGCATTTTTCTACATTAAACTTCATCTGTCATTTGATTGACCAGTCAAAATCCCTCTGCAGCAAAGTAATATCTTGCTAACAGAGTTTTGTGTCATCGGTAAACACTGAAACATGGCTTTCAATTTTCAAGATCGTTTATAAACAAGTAAAATTGAAGCGTTCCCAGAAGAGAACCCTGAGGGACACCACTTATTACTTTTGTCCAGCTTGAAAATGTACCATTTATAACAACTCTCTGTACTCTAGAACACTACTTTCCTCTAGACAAATTTCTTTTAGTTCAGCTACCTTATTGTGTGGAACCATGTCTAACACCTTGGCAAAATCCAAGTAGATCACATCCATGGCAACATCCGGGTCTATACTTCTACTTGCTTCTTCATAAAACCATGCTGATGTTTGCTAATAATGTTTTTCTCAATGAATTCCTGAATATTATCCCTTAATAACATTTCAAAGCCACAGATGTTAAGTTCACAGGTGTAAATAGGGGGTGTGGCTTGGACACTGACCGAGATGGCCGCTTAGTCCCTGAGCTCCACTACACCTTACCCTGAAAAGTGATCCATAATCTGCAACAGGGCACAAATGGGTCGCAACCGCCGCACGGAACAACTGGAGACCCCCAGGGATTCACACTTGAGCTCACAACAGGGACCAATGGATGGCTTCTTACAACCCCCACGTGGAACTGTTGACTGGAATGAGAGCCCGGGCCCAGCCCCGCGGCCCCCTGCCTCGACGGTGGGCGGCGAAGCCTCTGCCCTGGAACGAATTGGCAATGAGCTGAGGACCATGGCAGCTGCCATGGCCACTAAAGCCGATCTACTCACCACCACGATCCAAGGTCTTGGGACCGCCGGGACAAGCACCCCCCGACAGCAGCAAGCTCCCCGCAGACGTGGAGGTGGATCCCCGATGGGCCGGCTGCCTCAACGACGTCGCCAGGGTCCTGGGGACCAAGCTGAGTGAGTACCCCACTTCCCTACACGGACCTGGCCACTCGCGCCTCCGGGTCCGGACGCACTCTCCACGGACGACACGCGAGCATACCAATACCCAGCCACTGCCACACAGTTTGAGGGGACATGGACATAGCTCTTTTGGGGGGGTATGGAGGCTGGAGAGACCCGGGTCTGGCCCCTCTGAAGCACGCTTGCAACATCCCACGGTGCCCCCATGGAATTAGTCCCTCTCTTGACCCGGCCTGGACCCGCACTACTTGGATAACTTAAGGGCCTCATAGTGTAAGGCTACTGGTATGCGGAGACGTGGAGTGATCTAAACACCCCCCACTCCCGCCCCCCCCTTTTTTTTGTGGTGGGGGAGCCGGGGGGACCTGGGTTTGGAATCATCATGGGAGCAGTCAGAACTTGGGGTGGCGGAATGACCACCTGGATTGCAAGACCTTGTGTGGGGGAATTTAGGGTGGGACAGCACGTAAGGAGATGTACCAAATGACCTGGGTGGTCAGGGGACACATGCAAGTGAGCTGCCGATTGTTTATTTATGTCTCCTGCTGCTCTATACGTTAGATGCTTTTGTAACCCTGTTACCTTGCCTGTCGAATGCCTATGTATGTCTCCTGATGCTCCATACGTTATATGCTTTTGTAACCCTGTTACCTTGCATGTCGAAGGCTTAACACATGACTGGAACTTCCCCAGGCCAACGAGATGCCACTGGGCATGGAGGTAGTTCATGCCACACCTAGAGCTTTTACTTAGCATATGGGGGAGGTGACTGGGAGACTTAGCTTGCCGATAGATCTGCAACCTAACTTGCACACACAGCGGCTATGGGAGATAGGGAGGTAACACTGCCAATTAGATGGGAAGCCCGGAACCTTGGCACGACAGGCTGCCGTGTGACATGCAGGATGACCACAGAACCACCCCACGAATACACCCTCCCTCCAGGGTACCCATACTGTAGTATTTGCCACTAACAATATGCCTACTGATACCAGGCTTCTTGATGGCTGTTCATCAATATCACCCTCTAATATGCCGATTGCCCTAACTGGAATGCGCTCTATAGGCCTGAACACCAGACTTAATTGTTTTGCTGACACCCCGGGACACTTATGACGCAGGGGGGTGGGGGGCAGGGCCAGGAACTCCAGCAGACTGTACGTGATGGAGCGGGGGGTGGATGGATGGGGAAAGGGGAGATAGGGTGGTGGGGTGACCGGGGGAGGGGGGAGGGCTGGATCACGGTGGCATGCTGGGGACGGGGTTGGGGGGGGCGAGGGCTATGGCGCATTATTATTGTTCACATGACATAATTGCATTTATCTGGTTGTACTGTTGTACGTGAGCTGTTAATAGGATATCATTGCACCCCTGTTGGGGTACTGTTACTTATGCACACTAAAAGATAGAATGGATCACTCTAAATCGACTCTAGTATTACGCGACGCAAGGGGTAGGGGTGTAGGGGCTTTCCCGAATACTTACACACTCATATACACTTGGCCGATGCCGAGTCGCACACCTCAACCCACACTCGTGCTTACCCTGCACGGCGGAACCCGGAGGACACCTGTTACCTGGCCTAATTACCGGGACAGGGCCTCTACGTTTCTAGCCGTAGCACCTTAGGTGGTTTCTCTGAGACACCTCTGGTCTCAGCTGTGAAGCCTGTTTGTACAGGCAACTAACTATCTCCTTTCCCCTTTTTCACTTGCTCCTGGGTTGCCCCCTCGTCTCCTATCCTGCTCGACCTCCTTTCTTCTGTCTCTGACCCTGTGTTGGTTTCTCCCTCTGAACCTTCCCTTGGTCTGCACCGGGGAGGTCATGGCCTTCCCCGGGGTCACCCCGCCTCGGCTGGGGAGGGGGGGGGCGAGGGTGGATGGTACTGCGTTGAACAACGGGCCTGGGACGTCTGGTGCATATCGCCTTGCTCCCCTGTCTGTCCTCACCATTAATTGTAGAGGTCTGAATCTCAGGCGGCTATAATAACTGTACTACTGAAACCTGGGAAAGACCCAATGGTATGTGGCAGCTATCGCCCAATCTCCTTGCTGAATGTGGACGCCAAACTATTCAAGAAGGCTCTCGCGACTAGGCTCCGATCCGTCTTACCGGATCTCGTACACGTGGACCAAACGGGATTTATACCCGGTCGAGAGGCACGAGATAGTACCCTGAGGGTATTCACGATACAGCACAGAGCGAGAATGACACGGCAACAACTCCTCCTCCTCTCT
Organism: Pelobates cultripes; assembly: GCA_933207985.1. Taxonomy (NCBI): domain Eukaryota; kingdom Metazoa; phylum Chordata; class Amphibia; order Anura; family Pelobatidae; genus Pelobates; species Pelobates cultripes. Next base: position 12,636 of record CAKOES020000399.1, read on the forward strand.
ACAGAGGCCGAAAAGGCATTCGACCGGGTGAGATGGCGATATATGCTTGCAACTCTCTTTAAAATGGGGGTTGGACAAAGACTCCTCACATGAATTCGCTATACAGCAACCTACGGGACGCGGTACATGTGAACGGGGCTCTCACCAACGACTTTGCGATTTCCAATGGCACAAGGCAGGGATGCCAACTGTCCCCATTGCTATTTGCCATGTCCCTGGAACCCCTGCTCCAAACTGTCCGACAACACCCTGTCATTCGGGGATATTCCTGGCAAGGGGTGGAACATAAAGTAGCCGCATATGCGGACGATCTTTTATTTTTTATCACCTCACCCCGAATCACAATGCCCTGTCTGATGGATGCACTTGAACAATTCGGTAAAATATCGGGTTTTAAACTTAACCTGTCCAAATGTGACGTGCTTAATATCACCTTCCCTGACACTGAATACTGGGCTCTGGACTCCTTGTTTCCCTTCCGGTGGTGCTCCTGTAAAATGAGATATCTTGGGATTTGGATCACGTCGGACCCGGGAGAGCTCTACCCACTAAACTTCAACCCACTACTGAAGACAATCCTGGCAGATCTAGGGAGGTGGGCATACCCACATATATCATGGTTCGAAAGAAAAGCAGTTCTTAAAATGAACATCTTTCCCAGACTCTTATACTCGTTTCAGACACTCCCACTGGCCATACCCACACACTTTTTCTCCACACTGAGATCGGCAGCTATACACTATGTTTGGAAAGGGGAGAGACCGAGGCTTCGGCACGATCTGCTCTGCTTACCGAGGCACCAGGGAGGACTGGCACTGCCAGACTTTAGACGGTATCACCAAGCTACAGTTCTTCAGCGTATCCTTGAATGGCACGCAATACACACCAGAAACAATGGGTAGCTGTAACCAGGGATGGACAAGAAGCTCGCCTAAAGTCCACCATATGGATAGGGGGTTCTAAAGTTGGTGGTAGAGGCGACTCGGCCGGGATAATAGCTCAGACACTTATCAGCTGGACACTTATGAGGGACCAACCCCACATTTCACCCATACCCAGTCCACTACTCCCCATTGCCCACAACCCGGCGATAGGAGGGGGATTCCCGTCGAAAGCATGGCCCTTTGCGGAGGGACGTGAACATATCCCCATCTCCACGGTTTTGCGAGATGGCACCATGCGGTCTCTGGACTCCTTGCTGGGAGAGACACCCCGGACTCCCCTGATAATGCTACGCTACATGCAGGTCAAGCACTATTACGACACCGTACGCAATAAAGAACGACTGCACAGGGACCTCACTTGGTTCGAGGCGAGATGCGAGAGAGGATCATCACTGGAAAAAACGATATCCACCCTCTACCAACATCTTTTGGTGGGACACCTGACGGAGAATGATACTTTCTGCAGGCAGTGGAGGCATTGATGGACACCACATTCACACCCCAACAATGGGAGGGTGCATTACTCTGGTAACACAAAAGCTCCATTAGCACACATTACCAAGAAACGAACTACAAACTAATCGCGCTCTGGTACAGGACCCCAACACTGCCCCACAAGATCTTTCCAACAACGCCCCCGACATGCTGGAGATGCCTCGAAGAGAGGGGCACGACAATACATATATGGTGGGAATGTCGCCTTATAGTCCCATATTGGGAGATGATCAGGGAGAAAATAACCGAAATCATGGGAGAAACGACAGAATGGACAGCGGCCTTGCCCCTTCTACATATTTCAAAGATGTCGATTGCCATGTACAAAAAAATCGATCTTAAGTCATTTACTTAATGCGGCCAAAGCCCTAATCCCGCTATACTGGAAGAGGACGGAGACACCCCGAATGGAGGAATGGATTCGTAAGGTGGAGGACAGTCAGGGAGCGGAGGCGACCTAAGCATCACTACTTGGGAGGGGGGACAGACACGCAGAGCTGTGGTGACCATGGTTCGCGTTTGTATCTCGTAGCGGATAGAAGGGGACGGTCTGGGGGGAGAAACACGGGGGGGGCGGATGGCCCAATGGAGCATGACCATTCCTACCTGCTTTACTCCTCACTACCTAACTTAGACTTAGGCCTTGGGGCAACTCTTCTTCTTTTCCCTCTCTACCAAATCATCTCTGATTTTCAGCTGTAATCTTAACATACACATGCATATATGGACAAGACAAACATGCTCTACAGTGATAGGCCTGCTTTGTGACTGGGAGCAGTCAGGGCGATCATAGAAAGTAAGCACTGTAATCACCTCATCCACGTCTATCATGGTTTCTACTGACGACTTATGGGCATACCCACACCCCTATAGGGTAGGATAGTGGGGACGGACCAACCAAGGAAAGGCCTTGTACTCACTAGCATTGCTCACAGGCCCACAACTGTACATAGTGTGAGATATGGATGGCCACATGGAGCCCCTTGAAAGCTAACTGTACCTGGTCTGGTTCAGAATATACTATAGCGTGATCCCCCGATAAATGCGTTAAAAGAAGAACCATGCAGGGTATGCTCAAAACGCATTACGCTCTAAGGCTCGGCCTATAGCTATACTCACTGAAGCCAGGCAGAGAAGGGTAGTTTTGTATCATGTAATGTGCGGATCGTTACTGTGCATCTGTTTGAAGTATAAAGGCTCTGTAGGCTTGGTATTATCCCTATAGAATGACCATTAAACTGCCTGTGTAAATAACAGTACTTTCTTATGAGCATTTAGGACCTGCGAGTCCACACTATTGAAAATGTTTGTAACTACACAAATATCTCAATAAAAAAGATTTTCAAAAAAAAAAAGTTCACAGGTGTATAATTTCTGGGCAAGGATTTTGAACCCTTTTTGAATATAGGAACTGCATCTGCCTTCCTCCAATCCTCTGGTACAATTCCTGAAAGAAAAAAATATTAAAATATTAAAAACCACTTAAAAAAATATTTAAAGTATTAAAAACCCCTAATTTTACCCCAAAAAACTGGGAAAACGTATTGACTTGAGTATAAGACTAGGGTGGGAAAAGCAGCAGCTACTGGTAAATTTCTAAATAAAATTAGATCCCCAAAAAATTATATTAATTTAATATTTATTTACATTGTGTGTGTATGTAATGAATGCAGTGTGTATATAATGCAGTGTGTTTGTATGAATGCAGTGTGTGTATGAATACAGTGTGTGTGTGTGTGTGTGTGTGTGTATGAATGCAGTGTGTGTGTGTATGAGTGCAGTGTGTGTGTGTATGAATGCAGTGTGTGTATGTGATGCAGAGCCTTGGTGGGGGGTGGGCATTTTTATTATTTTTTTTAATTATTATTATAATTTTTTTATATTATTAATATTTTTTTATTTTAATATTGTTTAATTTTTTTTATTTATATTTTTGTCCTCTCTTCCTGCTTGATACATGGCCAGGGAGGGGGGCTCTCATTCCCTGGTGGTCTAGTGGCATGGGCTGTGCAGGAGGGGGGCTGGCAGCAAGCTGTAACTTACCTTTCCTGCAGCTCCTGTCAGCTCCCTTTTCTCTCCTCCGTTCCGGTCAGCTCCCTTCTCCTCCACTGTAAGTCTCGCAGTCTGACTGCCACTCGGACCGTTGCCACGGTAACCCGTGGCAACGCTCTGACCCCCGCGGCTCTCGCGAGATTTACAGTGGAGCTGACAGGGAAGCTGACTGGACCGGAGGAGAAGGGAGCTGACAGGAGCTGCAGCAAAGGTAAGTTACAGCCCGCTGCCAGCCCCCAACAGGACTGCCGGGCTTGTAATGAGCCTGGCGGTCCTGGTCTGTATTATGGCAATGTAAGTTACCATAATACAGACATTGACTCGAGTATAAGTGTATAAGTCGAGTGGGGGGTTTTCAGCACAAAAAATGTGCTGAAAAACCCGACTTATACTCGAGTATATACTCAAGTATATATGGTATTTCCACACTTACCTCCTTAAGTACTCATGGGTGAATACCGTCAGACTTTGTTTATATTAACTTTCTTTAGTTTCTGCAGCACTTTGTCTTGAGTCATCTAATCACAATATTTCTGCAAGATTTTTGCAGCAATCATTTGCATATCTTTAGCCATAGGTTCTTCCTTAATATATACTGAGGAGAAAATATCTTAAAATATCTGCCCTCACATTGGCTTTTTTTAAATTGTATGTTTACCCTATGTGCATTTGCTTTTTTAAGTTTTTTTTCCCAAGTGCTCCCCTACTTGTGTCACGATTCGGGAAACCTAACACGCTGACACACACACACACAGAAAAGATGCCGTACCGGACCTTAGAGTGGCCGGGCTAAGTACGCTAAGAATAGTCAGGAGACAAGCCAGGTAAAGGGAGCCAGAAAACAGGAGAACGAGAAACAAGCCGAGGTCAAAGGAGTGGAGAAGACAGGATAATCGGAATAACGAGCCAAGTAATCGGTAACCAGAGAGCAAGACGAGAACACTACACTACAGGTATCACAAGACCACAACAGGGCACTGAGGGACAGGAAAGGTAAGTATAAATACCCTTGGTTTAATTCTGATTTGATAACTTCCAATCAGAATTAACAATCACACGTGGGGGATATCTATACCCCCCACTGTGATTGTGGTACTGTTTCTTTAACGCCGGGTCACTCACGTGACCGCCGCATTTACATAAGTCATTGACCTCCCAGCGTGCAGCGTTATACATGCTGCCGCTGGGGGGCGTGGAGGACGCGGGCGGCGAGCGGCAGAGAGGAGACGCCGCTCGCCGAGAGGTAAGTAGAGGGGAGACCGCGGGCGGCGATGGAGTGAGGGTGAGTGCTGCAAGCGGCGTGCAGCCTCCCCTCCTAGCCGCCCGCGGATCCCTGACATAACCCCCCCTCGAGGCCCGCCCAACGGGCGGGAAGCCAAAGGCTTCGAAGGGAACCGCGCATGAAAGGAGCGGATCAAAGAGGGCGCATTCAAGTCAGAGGCAGAAACCCAGGACCGCTCCTCAGGGCCGTAACCCTTCCAATCAACCAGGTACTGCAAGCGACCCCGAGAGAAACGAGAATCAAGCAGAGCAGCCACTTCGTACACGTCCTTAGAGACAGCGCGGAGGGAATCTGGACGCCTGAGAGGACCAGAGAATCAATTACAGAGCAGGGGCTTCAAAAGGGAGGTGTGGAAAGTGTTAGGTATACGCATGGAAGGAGGCAAGGCCAGGGAGTAGGACACAGGATTGACCCTACGTAATACCTTATAGGGGCCAAGGAACCTGGGCGCGAATTTCATTGAGGGGACCCTGAGGCGGAGATTCCTAGAGGACAACCAAACCCTATCACCCGGGACATAAGAGGGAGCAGCACCCCTACGACGATCAGCAAATTTTTTCTGAGTAGTAGTCGCACGAGAAAGAGTAGCATGGACCTGATCCCACATCTTCCGTAAGGAGGTGAGGTGCTCGTCCAAAGCGGGTATTCCCTTGTCGGAGAACACGCCGGGAAGGACAGAGGGTTGGAACCCATAAGCAACCATAAAAGGACTTAAGCCAGTGGACGAATGAGTCACAGTGTTCCTGGCGAATTCAGCCCAAGGAAGGAGGTGAGACCAGTTGTCCTGGTGTGCATTCGTGAAGCAACGTAAATATAACTCCACAGATTGATTCGCCCGTTCGGCCGCTCCATTAGATTGTGGATGATAGGAGGAAGTAAACGACAAGGAAATCCCCATCTCAGCACAAAAGCCCCTCCAAAACCGAGAGACAAATTGAGGACCCCTGTCAGATACAATATCCTGTGGTATACCATGCAAGCGGAAAACCTCTTTGGCAAAAACCTGAGCCAACTGAACCGCAGAAGGTAATTTCTTAAGTGGAATAAAGTGTGCCATTTTAGAGAATCTATCCGTCACGGTCAAAATTACCGTCATTCCATCGGATGAAGGAAGATCCACAATAAAGTCCATGGATAAGTGGGTCCATGGTTTCTTGGGTACGGATAAAGGCATTAGGAGTCCTGGGGGTTTGACATTAGGGGACTTACACTGTGCACAAACACGACAAGCCTGCACATAATCCACCACGTCTTGCTTAAGTGAAGGCCACCAAAACCGTTGAAGGAGACCCTTGTATGTTTTGGTGACCCCTGGGTGGCTAGCCGTTTTGGCGGTGTGAAATAAAGCTAATAATTTCTTTCTATCTTTCTCTTTCATGTATAATCTACCAGCAGGTGTCTCAGAGGGTGCTTGGGTTTGGTATGCCTTGATACCATCAAGAAAAAGAGACGAAATAACTAAACGGGTAGCAGCTATTATCTTAGACGTGGGTACAATGGTTTCAAGAGTGGGGGTGATAGACTCCAAAGTTTCGTATTGTCGGGAGATGGCATCAGCCTTGACATTACGGTACCCAGGCCTATAAGTTATAATGAACTGAAAGCGTGAAAGAAATAAGGACCATCTGGCTTGACGAGAGGACAACCTTTTAGCATCAGCTATATAGGAGAGATTCTTATGATCAGTTATAACCATGATTTTGTGTCTAGCTCCTTCTAATAAGTACCTCCACTCTTTAAATGCCATCACAATAGCTAATAGTTCCCTATTCCCGACGTCGTAATTCTTTTCCGAATCAGACAGTTTTTTAGAAAAGTAACAACAGGGATGGAGGGGATCGTTATAGGATAATCTTTGTGATAATACAGCTCCTATACCTGATTCTGAAGCGTCTACTTCCATTATAAAGGGAAGGGAAGGATCAGGATGGTGTAGCACAGGGGCAGTGGCAAATGCCTTTTTGAGGGTTTCGAAAGCTTTGATGGCTTCAGGAGTCCAAACCCTGGGGTACAAACCCTTTTTAGTTAGTTTCGTGATAGGAGAAATGACCGATGAAAAGGTTTTAATAAATCTGCGATAATAATTGGCAAAGCCTATAAATCGCTGTATTGCCTTAAGGCCTTGAGGGAGAGGCCAAGACAATATGGCTTCTAATTTAGAAGGATCCATACTGAACCCCTGTTCAGAAATGACGTACCCTAGGAATAGTACTGATTTCTGGTCAAATAAACATTTCTCCAATTTACAATAAAGACCGTTCTGTAGCAATCTCTTAAGTACCTTTCTCACATGGGCATGATGTGACTCCAAATCAGGAGAGAATATGAGTATATCATCGAGATAAACCACAGCACAGACATGCAGAAGATCTCTAAGGACATCATTTATGAGGTCCTGAAAGACAGCAGGAGCATTACACAGTCCAAAAGGCATGACTAGATACTCGTAATGCCCACTGCGTGTATTGAACGCTGTCTTCCATTCATCATTTTCTTTTATCCGAACTAAGTTGTAAGCCCCCCTGAGGTCTAGTTTAGTAAAATATCTAGAACCTTTAACACGGTCAAACAACTCAGTAATGAGAGGGATAGGATAAGCGTTTTTAATTGTTATATTATTCAGGCCCCTATAGTCTATACATGGTTTCAAATCGCCCTCCTTATTGGCAACAAAAAAGAAACCAGCACCAGCCGGAGAGGATGACCTCCATGACCTGGTTTTCTTTCTCAGAAAGCGGGTAGACCTTACTCCTAGGAGGCATCGTTCCAGGTAACAAATTTATGGCACAATCATAATCCCGGTGTGGAGGTAGTTTATCAGCTTCCCTCTTTTCAAAGACCAATGCGAGGTCTGAATACACAGGAGGGACAGAAACAGAAAGTGGTTTAGCTGTAGGCACATTAAGTAAACAAACGGGATGTAAATGGGCCATACAGTCTCGTTGACAAGATACCCCCCAGGAGAGTATATCTAGAGAATCCCAATCGAGTACCGGGTTATGCTTAACTAACCAAGGAAAACCCAGAATGATGGAAGCTGTAGGGGAGTCAATTATTTGAAGGCTATCCTTTCTTTGTGTAAGGCACCCACGACCATAACCATTTCTTGGGTTTCATGGGTCACCAGAGGTTTATCAAGTGGTCTACCATCTATGGCCTCAATGGGCAAGGGTGTGGCCTTTTGGATCAGATTCAAGGCTGCGGTTTTAGCAAAGTTCTCATCCATAAAGCTGTCTGCAGCGCTTGAATCGATCAAGGCTTTAGTTGTTATTGTGGTTTTATTGACCAAAAGAGAAACCGTTATAAATGGTCTGGAGATGGACATATGAGGGGAAAAAACCATAACACCCGAGGCTGACCCCTCTCTAGGCCTTAGGTGCTGGAGTTTCCCTGCAAACTAAGACAGTTTCTTCGGAGATGCCCCCTCTTACCACAATAAAGGCACAAACCCTCCCTTCTGCGGTACGTTCTTTCAGCTTCAGATAAACCTACAGCACCTAATTGCATGGGTTCGGGAGGTGGTTGATTAGGAGTAGGTAATGCTAGCAATGCAGTACTGGGTAAAGCAGGTAACCCCTGTGTATTCATCCTTCTTTGACTACGCCTCTCTCTAATACGGTTGTCAATTAGAATGACATAATCTATAAGATCATCCAGAAGAACAGGCATTTCCCTGGATGCTATTTCATCTAATATGTAAGCAGCCAAACCCTCCTGAAAAGCTGTTACGAGAGCGTCGTTATTCCAGACCACTTCAGCTGCCAAAGTGCGGAATTCAATGGTATAATCCGCTACTGATCTATTACCCTGTCGAACCCTAAGCAGAGCTTTGCCAGCAGAAGCAACCCGGCCGGGTTGGTCAAACGTACGTTTAAAAGCTGTTAAGAAGTCTGAAAAGGACATTGGGGACGTATTCTCCCACATGGGATTAGCCCATGCTAGTGCTTTCCCGGACAAATGGTTAATCAAAAAAGCAATTTTGGTTCTGTCAGTGGGGTAGGAACGAGGATTCATCACCAAATGAATATCAATTTGGTTGAGGAAACCACGGCACAATGCTGGATCACCACTATAGCGCTGAGGTGGCGTCATGTGAACCACGTGAGCAGGAGCGGCTACTGGATCAGGAATGGGTTCTGGCACAGCAGCAACAGCTTCTTGGACGGCAGGTTGCAAGTGGGCAGTACGAGCCAGTATGGTTTGTAAAGCCTGGGCAAACTGATCCATACAGTGGTCTAAACCGTCCATTCTAGCCTCCTGATTAACTAACAGCTGTGGAATGTCAGCAGGTTCCATGGTGGCCCTGTTGTAATGTCTCGATTTGGGGAACCTAACACGCTGTCACAGTTCTCACCTGATAGACAGACGGCAAGACGTGGTCGCTCTTGGAGTTCCCAACAGGGGACTTGAACCGGGGATCTTCTCAGTCCTGGTCCTGCTTTCTACCTCTGAGCCACAGCAGCTATTTACAGTGAAGACTGATTCCAGTCCTGTTCATCCTGACATGGCTACTACTCTGGGGGCTGCACCTTGACTTGGCTGTGTTTCACCTGACTCTGATCAGTCATCAGCAGGGTATATAAACCCAGCCTCGCCCTGTGCTCAGTGTCAAGTCCTTGATCCTGTTTGTTCCAGTGTTTCTGTTTCATCGCTTCGCATTATTGACCCCGGCTTCCTGACTCGTTTATTCTGACTTCTGGCATCCCTTGACTTCGGCTACTCCTCGTTGTTCCTGTCCTCTGGCATCCTTTGACCTCGGCTATCCCTCGACCATCCTGCTGGTTCAGTCCTTGCCTGTCCTGCGTATTGGTACTGCATCCTGCACAGCCCCCGTGCACAGACCCACAGGCCAGGTGAATTCTTACCTGACCACCTCGGCCTGTGGCTATCTGCAAGGGTGAGCATCATATCTGCGCTACAGACTCCCAACTCAGGTAAGACCCTGACATAAGGACTTGACCATTATGGAGTCCGCAGAGATGTGCTCACCCTCGACCCAGCGTGTGTCCAGCCTGGCCCAGACTGTTTCGGAGCTGCAGCAAGAAATTTTATTCCTTAAAGGCGCAGTACATCCAGCCCCGGAACCAGCTTTTCCTGAACCGTTTGTCATCATGCCCGACCGATTTGATGGTAGCCGCACATCCTTTCAGTCTTTCAAGATGGATTGTGAGGTGTTGTTTTCCTTAAAGCCTCGAACATATGCCACAGAATTTCAGGGTCAGAGCGGCTATCAACCTGTTGTCTGGACGCATCAAAGTTTGGGCTCACCAAATGTTGCAGACGAAGAGTCCTGTCGTGGTCAGCTGGGAATCCTTTAGTACTGCTATGGACTCACAATGTAAGACCACTGTGGCCAAGTCAGCTCCACGTACTAAAAAATCTCAGACTCTTCCTAACCAAAAAACCGAGTACCACCACTACGCCCCAGAAATGCCTCCTTATGTTCCAGCTCCCAGGAAAACTCCAGAGGTATCCGGTGTTCCACTTGACCCTGTGGAACCTATGCAATTAGGACTCGTCCACTGCAAAGTGACACCTAAGGAAAAAGACCGAAGGAGAAGCTATGGCCTATGTTATTACTGTGGAGAAAAAGGGCATTTAATCACGCTTTGTCCTGTTCGCCCTCCTAGACCTCCAGCTCTCCGACTTGGTACTAGTTTCCTTCGCCCTGTGTACACCGCATACCAGCCTAAAAAGCCAAATAGAAGCCGTTGTGCTTGCACATGCTTGGCTTCCGCGAGAAAACCTCCATCCCCTGCTCCAGAGCCTCCTGCATCTACTCCCGAATTTGCTTCCTGTGATACCACCACTACTTC